>WSXT02185549.1:0-20550 GCA_011762715.2 Neuroterus valhalla | reverse complement strand
TGACTCAGGGGGTCTCAAAACGTGGAGATTTCATTAAATCCGCGAAAGTCAGTTTTCACATAAAACCAATACCTTCTTATTCAGAATGAGAATGTAAAAATAATTGGATTGACACCCATAAAAATTTTGATATAAAAGTCACTTGACCTCATGTTCAGGGCTTATCAGAACGATTAAAAAATTCACTCAAAAAATTCAATAATATAGTTTAATTCAAAAACAAAAATACTTTAGATAATTATTTATGGAAGAAAAAAGACAGTGATTCCATTGAAAACTTATCTGGTGTTGTTTATTTAATCCAATGCAAATGTTTCAATAAAGTTTACATAGGCAAAACTGGCAGGAGACTAAAAACCAGAATTACTGAACATGAGAAGGATTGGGAAGCTGGAAACCTAAATACTGGCTCAGCACAACATTCTTGGAAATTTGATCAATACGTTGATTTTGATTTCAAAAACATAAAAATTTCAGCTGAGGAAAGGAATACTCATCAAAGACGTATTATTGAATCCATTTCCGTCAACAAATATCTTAACACATCCGTTAATTTACACATTTCACATCACACTACGTTTCTATTACTATTTGTTTACCTTCTGTATTCCTCACAACATCATCGTAAGCAATGTGATTTTATTATTTGAAAGACTACAAAATAATTTTTGGAGACTTCATACATGACTTTTATACTTATGACGTTTTGTTTCTACTTATCTGACTTCGATGTTTTATATTATGACTTGACTTCGCTTCACACATCCTAGGTAACATAATATTTTTAAACTGTTAACAAAGCATTATATCCATTGTGAATGTTTCCTTTTTTTCAATACTAAAACTTTTATATTTATATTAATTTATCTAGATTACTCATACTTGAAAAAGGTGTACACTGTCACCGAAACGTCGTGAATAGAAAATGGAGGTGTTTTAATCTAAAATAAAAGATTCCCGAGTTCGGAAAGAAAGGAAATTTTCCAACTTTGTTTTCATTCTAATTTTGATTTGATATATGATGACCGTAAGACGGAAAAAAATCCACTACCAATTTTTGAAGAATTTCCGGTCAAAGAAGAATCATCTGAATCGTTGTCATCGTTTCACATGAATACACTTATTCTAGTGAATCCTGAGCAAAGAGCCAATTATCTCTGATGGATTCGAATTCAAAAAAATTCTATAGTTTTGCTAACCCCAGGAAGGGCTGAAAAAATCTTCTCCTGCTTTTCCACTATCCTCTCATTCCTTCTTTGAATAGAATTATCTACCGCAGCCTTCACTTCCAAGTTAGGTTTAGGAGGATCCATCCTCAAACAGTTTGAAGGAGAAGGAAACTCCTGTGAAAGTTTCTTCATCTCTTCAATTGGAAGCCTTTTATACAAAATATCACTCCAACTCTCCGCTAAACAATCGCGTATCGGAGGAGCTAATATTCGATCAGGGAGCAGCAGTTCACCAAACATTTGCAGATCCTCCTTATTGACACTCGTTGCCAGCAATTCGGAAACGAATTCCTAAGTGTCTTCTGTTTGAATACCATTTTTCTGTGGATCCTTAACACCAAAAGCAGACCCAATATCAATTTACTTTTCTAGGTTCAAGATATTCTTCGGCGTGAACGAACTGAAGAGCGCCTTCCAGAATGACTTCGGCCTCGAGAAGGTCGACCACCACCCAACAACGAAACATGATAATTATTCTCAATTATACATTAGCATCCATCAATGATGATTTATTTAGTCGCAAACTAGTTGAACCAAAATGCAACACACGTTGAAAGCACCAAAGGCAGATCGTATAAGTCTAAAGAGCGTTGGACGCATGCAAGAAGAAACAAAACATAAAAAAACACTGTTGCACGTTATCTTTTACTATCCTACAACCTAATTCTCAATTTACAACAGTCAAAAATAATTTGGATCAAAATTTCCCTCAGAAATAACAAAGGCACAGAAGCTATTTCCTCATCCGTTGAACGGATGCGAGAGAAAAACAAAAAAAACACGTGCTCCTATAGGTTATGTGCGATGTTGGAGTTTGACATCGCTTTGACTCTCTCAATCAATTTGTGGAACCAAAATAATCTTCTTTATTCAAAATAAAAAACTTTTTTACAACGAAAATAGAAACACTTACTATATTCCCGTTTCTAATGTAACAACTCATTTTCCAAAACCAGCAATCTTCTTCCAAGTTTATTATCGATATCTTAACGCATTTGGCTTCATCGGCACGAAGAAAGAGAATGAAAACCTGATAGATGCAGTGCGGAGTCAAGGAAATTTGAAATATTACTGGGAAGATTGTGGCGACATCGGTGCATCGATGGGGTACCACTACATGATGATCTTGGGGAAGAGGCGCGAAATACAATTTACTTCATCCTCAAAGCATCATTAGAAGAAAGTATCCATTATTGTCACGATTTTTCATGATTTCCGAGAATGAATTTTATCAATAACATTTTGTGCCTTCCAACCCTTCCTGACCTAATAACTTTCAATATAATAAATCTTGTACTTTTCCGAGGTACCCTTCATGAATAGTAAAATCAATAGAAATCATTTTAATTCTGAGACAAGGGGACTTTCCAATCAAGATTCCTGCCCTCCCGTTTTTGGAAATATTATGAAGCAAAAGCCGGTGATTATTTGGATTATTCCCTAGCGCAAGTTGATAAATTCTAATTCTAATGTAATTTCTGGATAACTCCTGAATACGAGCGTGTCACCCTCGTTGCACTGCGTGGCTCCAGTAACTCCGGCCTAAAAGTTGATCACGCTGGATGTCGATCAAACTACTCCAAGTCAAAATTGAATAGCTCCAGATGAAACAAAAAAAAAACACTCAAACACTCAATTAAACACTCAATTATAAAATATTTTACAAGTGGATTATTTGAATGTAATTGCAAGCTTTGTATTACTCCTTTAGCTTTAGTAGATAATCTCTCATTTTATTGTATCTATCGGATTAGCTTCTTGAAAAATCAAAAATGCACATTTCCAGTCAAACTGTGCAAGGTGTAAGTTACACTGCATGGCTCCGGCTACTCCGGAATTCAATTTGATCGCTCTGGATGTCAAGTAATTTACTTCGTATTGAAATTGAGTAGCTGTGGAATAAAAGTAAGTTACATCAAAGTGATAGTTGATTCTTTGGAATTTCAATTCGAATGCTCTCAATCAAACTGTTATTGATTTGGATTACTAGGTCAATACCACATTTTACAATAGACTACTTTTGGATTATCTGGAAGTGATTATATGTTTGAGAATACTCCTTACCGTTAGTAGATAATCTCTTATTTCACTGTGTCTTTCGGATGAGACCCAATCGTGAGTGGATCCCTCCAGTTACACTGCAAGGCTCCGGTTACTCCGGATTACAAGGTTATCACTCTGTGTGCCAATTGAATGATTCCGGATTACAATTGAGTAACTCTGGATGGAAAGCAAGGTATATCAAAGTGATAGGGATTTCTTTTTAATTTTGATTCGAATGCTCCTAATTGACCTGCTATTTATTTGGATTTCTAGGACAGTACCACATTTCACATAATACTTCTTGTGGATTATCTCGAGGTCATTACATGTTTGGGATTACTCCTCATCGTTAGTAGACAATCTCTCATTTCGCTTTACCTTTCGGATGAGACCCAATCATGAGTGGATCCCTCAAGTTACTCGGCATGGCTCCTCTTGCTCCGGATTACAAGTTTACCACTCAGGATGTCAAGTGAATAACTCCGGATTAGGATTGAGTAGCTTCGTGTAAGAAGAAAGTTACATCAAAGTGATGTTAAGGAAATTCCCCAGGATGACATTAAGTAGCTCAAGATCAAGTGCGAATTATTTTGGAATCGGATTCGATTCTTTTGGAATACGAGCAGAATGCTACAATTGACAATAACTCCCAATGGAATTGTTTGGAATCAATTACATTTTTTCAATAGCTTTTTGTCTATGAGGATGATCCTCTAATTTAAATATATTTTTCTATCTTTTAAGATCACAAGTGGATTATCCGAATACAATTTTATTCTTTTGGTTACTTGCGATTGCAGGTAAATAATACCTTATTCTACTGGTTTATTCTTATGATTCCGTGCTACACTCTATTTCTTCAACTAGCTTTTATTACCAGCTTACCGGATAGCTCCATATTGAGTGAGGGAAAAATTTCTTTTATTTGTATGTGGATAATTACAAACTTAAAGTAGATTATCCTGAACTGAACTTATATTCTCTCAGGATGAAATATACTTTTAAAGGAATAATTGCATTTCAGAACATTATTATGATTTGGCCTGTTCCCAAGTAGAATATTTTGTCTGGAATATTGGTTTATACTCTTTCCCTGGTACGGGTTCTGAGAGTCTCGGCATAACCTTCTCTCTATTCCTTTGCACACCCCACCACTAACTCAAGGGTGAGAGGGACCTACAGTTGACGGTGGGTTCCGAACCACCAAGAGCAACAGCTACTTAATACTTCGAGAACTTAGAGAACTCTAGAGGTACCGGACTCACCACTCTCCATGGCCCGCCGAAGCTCTTCCAGAGTGCGAGACGGGAATCGAACCCACAACCAGACAGTAGCGTGGGTCCAAAGCTCATGCCTTAGCCCCGACGACCAACTGACTACTCCCCAAGTAGGATATTTATAATTTCATCAGAAACCTAAATTAATTCCGATTACAAGTCGAATACTCCGCGTAACAGTGGATTGTTCTGATTACTCCAGATTACAATTTGCTCACTCCAGATTTGAAGTAAGTAGCTTAAGAATAAAGCTAAACAGCATTGGATTGCAAGTTAATAATTCAGGAATGAAAGGATATTCTTCTCAATTACCAATGGATTACTTCGAGCTGAAAGTGAATTCGATTATATCAAACGTGGATTGCGAGTGCGTTGCTTTCGATTGCACAATATTACTAAGATTGCTATGAATTAGAAGCGAACCAAACTAGAGTAGAGGTAATTCACATTGAATCAGAAATTGATCATTTTGGACTACACCGAATGTCTTGGATTGCTTATGATAACAAGAGGAATAATCTAAGTTCAAATTGAGACGCTTCACGTCTGAAGGCAAATGCTCTACGTTTGGAGTGTATGACAGCCAAATAAGTTCAAACCGGATTTCGAGTGGATCTTATGGAATCACAACTGGATTATTTTGTATTCAAATTCTTGTTGCGGACAAGCATCAATTACAAGTAAATTACTGCGAAAAAATATCATATTTTTCCAGATACTTCGTATCTATAGTAGATTAGGCTGAATATCATGTAAATTAACGAAGATCAAAAGTGGATTATCATAGAAGGCAAAGGGATTTCTTCGAATCATACGTGGATTTCCACGGAATCAAATTTCCTGAATTCGGTTTGTAGAAAAATGAGTTTTTCAAGCAGAAAATTTGTTTTTTTCGAAAAGAATGTGGATTACTCCACATGAAATGTGGATAGATTTGCACTGAAAACTAACAAGAAGTAGAATGCTTTTATTTCAAAAACATTCTTTTTGTACTGGATCAAACCGTTCCATAACATATTAGTTAATTAAAAAGTGAATTGACTCAGATTACAATGTATGGTTTGGATCACTTCAAGTAGAAACAAAATTGCTTCAAAATTGAAGTAGACGACTCTTCATCAATAGTTTATTATCGTCATCATAGTATAATATTGTGAATGAAGTGGATTATTGTGAGTCAGAGTTGTACTTCAAAATATTGAAATTGGATTACTACACACTTGAAATGGATGCTTGTCCATCAAAAGTATATTTCCCCACATGACAAGTGGGATCATTCATATTTGATGTGTATTCGATGGGATTGTAGGCATTCGCTCTAGATTACAAAAACGATATCCTGGATCTAATTTTATCGCTTAAATTACTCCTAATGATAAGTGCAGGGCGCTGGATTACAATAAATTTCTCCGCATTCTTCGGGTATGAAGTGTTTATCTATAGATATTTGAAGGACTTGATTCCGGATTACACGTTTGATACTTTAGACGAAAAATATAATCATTTTGAGTTATGAGTGAAATGCTCCTTATTAAATCTGGTTCAATATACAATAGAGGTTAGGTATTTGGATTGAAAGTAAAAAATAACCTGGATCGATCCAGATTCCGAACTGACTAAATCAGATCACAATATGCTACTCAGTTTGCGAGTAGGTGAACTCCTTAAACAGTATCTTACTTTGATTTTGGCTGGTAAAAAATGGATTAGGCCTCTTTGTGGAATTAGTGGAAGAATAAGGAATGATCGGGAATTCGAAATATGAAAAATGGGAAAAAGATGGTAAGAAAAAATGGGCTATAAAAGTATTTGTGGAAACGATAGGTAAACCGTAACATGAGACTGCACGGAGAAAAATGGAGTGTTAAACTTTGAGTGTCAAAATATTAATGGTCAGTTTGATCTTCCAGAGTGTATCTTGTACGATCCATAATTTTTTCTCTCCAGTCAGAGAGACTTTTTTTATGTTCAGCTGAACCATATGCGGAAAATCAGACTCACTTCCAAGGATGATCAGATCCACACTCTAGGTTGTTGAAGTTGAATGCATTGATTTCACTCATTTTGACCATTCCAGAGGGTGAAGCCCACTATCTAGGATACGGAATTTACACTCTGGGATAGTAAAGTAAACCATCTTCAATTTGTGTGTTGCGCACGCATGTTGAAGGAGGCGCCATTTTTCACAAAGGACTCCAGGATCCTCAGCTTCACACTCTACACGGAGAGGGAAATGCTCTGATGCGTGGACGCCTGAATGCCCGTTTTCTCGGAGTGTGGCGCAGCAAGTCAACTTGTTCGTTCACGCGCTCAAGTGATCGGCCGATAATCCGTCGAACCCGAGCCCTCGGACTCCAAGGGAGACGACGGTTTGAAAACGGTCCGAGAGCTCGGCGGATTATCAGCTGGTAGAGTTTGGCGCGCATCCAGAAAAAACAAGCGCCGTCTTGCTGCCTAAAATAAGCATTCAGGCGTACACGCATCAGAGCAGATGAACGGCTCAGTGTTGAGCGCGCAGACGTACCATTTCCGTTTCCGTGTAGATAGTGAAGCTAACCTTCAAATTTTGATACTCCACGGATTGTACGCTACACCATCTAGCGTGCTATCCCATAGTTGAACCTGAAACATGGTCAATCTTACACTCTGGATTGTCAGGTTGACTATCCATTTTCTCCGTGTGGATTCCTTCACATTAGGAGTAGAAAACGACAAAGCATGAATGGATTGCAAGGAATAACAAGTTAATTACTAGGATTTGAAAGTGAATAACTACGAATCAAGAATGGACTACTATTTAATAAAGTATACTCCATGGGATAATTTATATTAGTGTGGATTATGGTGGATAACAGTGAATCTCATTGTACTGCAGTGAATTGTATTGGATAATACATGAATTACGGCGGACTACACTGGAGTATAGTGCATTATCGTCGATTATATTGTAAAATAATGGACAAAAGGGATTTTTCTGTCATTAAGTGTATATTAAAAATGGATTGCTATTTCGGAGAATCGGTTGAACTATTTCAACTACACTATCGTGCCAGGTCTAACGTTTTCGTCTCTAAATGTATTGAAGAACTGATGGTTTAAGGGATCATCCGTCGGTATTGATACCATCCCATCAACTTCGTTGTAATGCAAGTGTAGTTTAATCCTCTGATGGGCATCCACATCTTCCGTACTAGGAATAGGAACGATGAGTGGAAACAAATCATGAGCCTTGACTATCCCAACTACGTGCTCGTGATTATCATCCAATCCTAACTTGAGTTTTTCCCCTCGGCGTAGTGAACATGCTGTGCCTCGTCTAGATTCGACGAGGCGATGGTGAACACTAATCTCCATTGGTGCGGGATGGATCTCATTTTTACCTCTCCAAAATGATCCTGCAAGAGAGAAAGTCAATGGAGATCATATGAATTATCAAATCATTCGACAAGTCCTATACAATGAACTTGAATTACACCAGATCAAAATTGAGAAAAATCGAATATCATGGAGTCGTTTACATTTTCAGAGTACTCCTGATTACAAGTGGATTACTCTGTTGGGAAAATAGATTCTTATCAACAACGAGTTGAGTAATATACATTCAGACCTAAACAGTTTAATTTGAAGTAAATAGACCCAATTCTGATAAGATGAAAGTGGATAAGGTGGATTATTATCTGTTGCTTTGATTACTCCCAATCGCAAGTGTAATATTTCCTATTCGACTGTTTAACTTCGATTACTTCTGATAACCATTGGATTGCTGGGAGTTACAGTGTATTTCTTAGATTAATTCGGATTACAAATTATCTTCGTATATAGAGTGGATTACAGCAGATTATGATTGGGAAGCTCTAGATTTGTGTACAGGTTTTTTTTAGAGGAGAATTTTATTCTTTCAGAAACCAAGTGATTTACCAGTAATTGATAGTTGATTACCTCGGATTACATTCGTGATCCCAAATTGAAATAAATTACAAGCGGATTATTTTGACCACACTGTATATTCTTGATTATCTCTAGATACAAGAAGAGTACCCTTCATATGGATATAATGAGTTTCATGTAGAATTCTTCACGTTCAGAGTGGATACAGGTGGGTTTAGAATGATTACAAGTGGATTACGCTAAAAACTATGTAGAAAAATCTGGATAACAAGTAGATAACTTGGGGAAAAAAATTATTCTGAAATATATGTGCATTACAGCTGAATAAAGTTGATGAAATTTGTTTTGTAAGTAGATTACTCTGAAATGAGGAAAGTTCGAACCATGAGTAAATCAGGTACAAAAAAATGGAATGAATCTAGTTCATAGGTGGATTTTATTAGAATGAATCACCACTAATTTCACTTGTAAGTAAGTAAACAAGGTTCACTTCGGTTCAAAATGGCTGACGCCATATTACGATTCAATGACTTCGCATTAGAAGTGGATTACGCTATGTTTGGATTGCAGACTGATTGTAAAGGAAGGAAAAAAAAGCGAGAAGAGGGATTCGAAGATAAGAAGAAGCTTAGCTGTGTTTTTGAGTGAAAAACATTTATTATAATGTTTATTATTTTGATACTGTTATTATTATCATATTTACCAACAGGATTGCTGAATATCATGAAGATAAAACACAACATCGCAATAACAGTCTTCATGCTCATGAACAACAGACTATTTTCAAAGAATCTTGAGAAGTGTAAGAGTGTGATATTTTGAATATTCTTCTAAGCTGTTTTTACCACACTCGAAAAGAAAAAATATTTAAGATCCTTGGTATCTTATTGTCTTTTACAATACGAAGAACAAGGCCAGTTATTCCGTAACAGAAAGATCAGTATTTGTTTTATGACCAAGAAACATTCATCACATTCTCATGATTAACTTAACCTTACAGATAAGATATATCTTGTAGATTATTACCGAAGTATCACTTTCGGAAAGCATATATGTTATTTTCACTGTTCTATATTATTCCCAAAAATTGCTTGTTTTAGTAATATTTTCTGCATCATCCCAATGCCAGAATTCCTGAAATATTTATAGGTAGCCTTAATCCATTGTTAAATCAATAGAAATCAATAAAATAATTAGGCAGGAGAACTTTTTAATCAACATTCTTACCTTACCGTCTCTAAGACCATTCTGAAGCAAAAGTGGTTCGTGTCTATGCTAACTTACTCTCTCATGTCACATCTACTCATGTAGATTCTGTTAATTTTCTCTTCTTCTCCTCACCTCAATATATTGCTTCATCTTTTTCATTTCCCAGTCCCCATCTAACTATTCTTGGCCAAATATTTCTCACCACATCTTTCAAGATATTTGGGCAATCCTCTCTTCATGACCATATACTATTAATTGTATCTTTATTCCTCTTTCACCTCTCATTTACTCGTCACCTGCATTCTCCATTCTTTTTTCAATTCAGCACAGTTCTTGTTCCTCCTTCTTATATACCTCTGTCTCTGGAAGAGACTCTCCTTCGTTTTCTCAATAGCGATAACTGTATGGCCCTCTTTCTTTTTTCTCCTTCCTCTATTACATAATCTTTTCTTTTACTCAATTTCTGTCTCCTTCTATATCCGCACGCTTCTCTTTGCTCTCAATCCCAATTTATCTCGCCTAGCCCCATCTCTTCCCTCCTTCCATCTCTATATCTCTACTACATGGCCTAATCCTGACCATGCCAGCGTATGGCAGAACTTTACTTGCCCCTTTTAGTAGTCATTGACAAGTCTTTTTCCTGTTTTTCACTTTTTATATGCTTTTTTATCAATCAGGCAAAAACTTTTGTCCTACTAAACAGTTCATCCTACCAAACTTGCAGATCTTTTTTGGGTGCACAGTTTTTGTTCATTTACATTTTTCTATACATTTTCCCATGGTTTGACCAAAAAATGAATCTTTCCATTTTTTACTATTTTTGTGCGACCAAAATTAGAATTTCCAACGTTTTGAGAAAAGTCAAGAAATTGTAAAGATCATCCTGGGGGGCTCCCAGAAATAAAAATTTTTTGCTTCTAACTTTCTTTCATAACTTTTGTTGTTTGGCTGAAAATTCTCATTATCGTTTACATTTTCGAATTTTGAAAATGCCACAACTCTTACAATTTTGTTTTCATTAAAAAAAGAAAATGAGGACAAATGGTTTCAATTTTCACTTACTACAAGAAACAGTACTTAAAATTTTTGAGTCTTGGAAAAAAGTCCAAAAAAATCTTCAAAATGCTCCCCCTCTCTGATTTTACATCCGAAATAGTTGGTTGATGAACTCGACTTTTTTTACATTCTCATTCTGAATGAGAAGGTATTTGTTTCATGTGAAAAATGACTTTCGCGAATTTGATGAATTCTCCACGTTTTAGGACCGCCTGAGTCAGAAAATGGTTTTTCTGAAGGTATCTGTCTGTCTGTCGGTCTGTAGTCTGTAATCTGTGTACTCGATAACTTCCAAAAGAATGTTCGGATTGGATTGCCCTTTGGCACACATTTTGAGGGACCGGAAACACACAATCAGTTCGTTAACCAGCTATTTTGGATGCAAAATCCAGAGAGGGGGGGGGGGGGCACTTTGAACAATTTTTTAGAACTTTTTTTCCAAGACTTAAGAATTTTAAGTACAGTTTCATGTAGTAGGTGAAAAACGAAACAATTTATGCGAATTACTTTTTTCGATGAAAAAGAAAGTCAGATAGCAAAAATGTTTTTTCTTAGGAGCCCTACAAGATCGATAATACGTCTTTTTGAATGTTCTCAAAAAATTGTAAATTTCATTTCTGATTGCACAAAAGAATAATGAAGAATAATCTGTGAACTCGATAACACTGAAAGAATGATTATATTCGATTGTGCTTCAGCACAATTTTTCAAAACCAAAAAAGAAAGGATGAGTTTGTTTTCCAGCTATTTCGAATGAAAAATCAAAAAGGGAGAGCATTTTGAAAAATTTTTGGAGTTTTTTTTTCCAAGAATCAAAAATCGTAAGTACGGTTTCTTGTAGTAGGTAAAAAGTGAAACCATTTAAGCTTATGATTTTTTCTTTTGATAAAAACAAAATGGTCAGAGTCGTGGCATTTTCGAAATTCAAAGATAGAAACGAAAATGAGAAGTCTTATCCAAATAACGCAAGATTAAAAAATAGTTAAAAGCAAAAAAAGGTTTCTTCTTGGGAGCCGTACAAGATCGTTTATACAACTTTTCGAATTTTCCCAAAAAATCGAAAATCCCAATTTTGATCGCCCAAACAATAATGAAAAATAAACTGTAAACTCGATAACTTTCGAAAAAATGATCATATTGGATAGTGCTTTGGCACGATCTTTTAAGGCCGCGAAAGAAAGGACGAGTTCGTTAACCAGCCATCTTTGAACAATGGTTTTGGTTTTGTCCATCAAAAGCGCTTTTTGAAAAATCAAAAATGCATGTTACCGCTCAAACTATGCAAGGTGCGAAAAAATGTTCAGAAGAAAATCATTTATTTTAAAAGGACCTATAAATTTTATATGCACCAATTTTTCATCAGATTCATAGTTTTTGTTTAAATCGAGAAAAATGTTACCAAAAATGGAAAGTTCCATTTTTGAGCAAAACTATGCGAGATATGAAAGAAATGAAAGATACAAGAATTGTTTACCTTAAAAAGTCTATGGATTCATTGTTGAATATTTTTCGACAAGACGAATAGTTTTCGTTTTCATCGTGATAATACACTTACAAAAATGAAAAATTCCATCTTCAAGCCAAACAATAAGAGACAAGAAGAAATTATTTATAGCAAAATTGTTCATCTTAAAAAGTTTCACAAGTTTTATATGAAATTTCTCCCAATACGTCGTATATTTCTTTTTGTTGATCGTGACAACGCTTCTTAAACAATGAAAAATTCAATTTGCCAGACAAACTATGCGAGATGTAAATATCAGTGGCGAGTATTGTAATAAGAATGTGTTTCTTAGGGCCAGTAGAGCCTCAAGTAATCTTAGTTGGGGGGAGTCGGCTATGGTGGCGGTACGGGGCATAGCGGTTATTACGAACAACGCTCGCGTTTGTTGATTTCTATATTAGTTTCCTACATTTATTAACACTTTCAGTTAACTCAAAGGGGCAATCACTGTAGGAAACTAATATAAAAATTAACAAACGCGAGCGTTATTCGCGCAATGACCGCTATGCCCCGTACCGCCACCATAGCCGACTCTCCCCTATAAAAAAAGTTTTATCAAAAATGAAAAAGAAAAAAAAAATCTTCCTAGAAGAGGAGGTTTTCAGCAGTTTTGCAATATTTGTAATTCTGTGTATGCATTACACCGTAAACTGAATCAAACACGTATGAAGCCGAGCGTGAAAAGTTTTTAAATTTTGAAAATACCATAACTCAGACAATTTTGCTATCATCGAAAAAAATGCTAAGGATAATTTTTTTCACTTTTTACGTGCTATGAGACATTGTTCTTACAATTTTTGGGTCTTGGGAAAAAAAGTCGAAAAAAATGCTCAAAATGCTTCCCCTCTTTGATTTTTCATCTAAAATAGCTAGTTAACAAACTTGACCTGTCTTTTTGGTCCTTCAAATGTGTGCCAAAGGGCAATCCAATCCGATCATCCTTCCGGAAATAATCGAGTACACAGATTACAGACTACGGACTACAGACTACAGATAGGCAGACAGACACCTCCACAAAAACCATTTTTTCAGTATGAAATTCTTGATCTCACTGTATTTTTGGGATAACTCCCGATCTTAAGTGGATTTAAATTTGATAAATTCTGATCATAACAAATAATTTCAGAGTGAAAGTACACCTTCTTGGCTAACAAATACTTTTTTAGTTTTCTCAAAAATCCAGCCCTGAACGATCTCGGATCTCTTAGGCTAAGCTTTGTGAATGCTCTTCTAGTGAATTCCTCAAAAAATTGTTTGATGGTATTTTTTTCTACAAAATTTGACAGATTGACTGTACTATCTCCTCTTACCTTTAAGCCTTTTATTCCTTCTCCCTTCCACTTCCCGCTAAGCCTCATAACCTTCGTTCCATTCATATAAAGCCTAGGTATTTATATCAAGTATTGGTCTAATCGCGTGATTGAAGCTGCTAGTGCTTTTTAACTTTCCTCTTATAATACCGTATAATCCGCATATCGCAGTTCAAGAAATCGAAGAAGTAAGACAGGGAATAGAGTTGTTAGAAAAATGGATTCTAGAAGATTACCTTCAAAAAACAGATGGATTACATCGGATTCCAAGTGGATTATATCATAAGAGAATTCGTATCCTAAATTTTTTTTTCGTGAATATAATAAAAATACTAAAGTCATTTGGAATAATATGGATTTATTGTGATTCCCATTGGAGTACATGTGGATTACGAGTGAAATAAAATTTCGAAGAATTGACCACTCTATCTAAACTACACTATCAGGGCAGGTCTTCTGTTCTGATCTCCGAAGAAATGGAAGAACTTCTTGTTTAAAGGATCATCCAGCGGTATTGGTACCATACCGTCAACTTCAAAGTCACGCAAGCGCAATTTCATCCTCTGAAAAGCAGTCACATTTTCCGTACTAGGAATAGGAACTACGAATGGAAACAAATCATTCCAGGCTACTCCTATTACATGCTCGTGATCATCATCTAACCCTATGTCGACTCTGCTTCCTGGATACAATGGACAAAAAACTTCGCCTCCCTTAGATCCCGTAAGACAAGGACTGATCTCGATCGGCGAAGGATGAATTTCACTTCTACGTCTCCAGGATGATTCTAGAAGGGGAAGAACCGATAGAGATTAAGGATTTTGTAGATTATCTTCGTATATTACATGTTGAGTGCAAATGCTTGAGAAAAGTGACGAGTGTGGAGTTGCTGGCCCGAGCGGAGCGAGGGCAGCACCACACAAGTCAGTGTTCTCCGCCATTCGCCACTTGCCATGTACGATATTTTTCATAGAAAGTGCATCGAAAACTCGGCTTCCGACGACTCTTGAGTGATAGCGAAATAAGAAAAATTAGAGCTTTAAGGTCATGGTTGACAACATGTAACAATCACATATATAATTACGTTAATGGGTTTGCATTATTAACGACTATTACGTGCGCGAATGAGTGATGCCAATTCAGAAATACTCTCAAATTTTTTCTGCTTGCACAGCTGATTTACTTTCGCCGCTCCAGCTCAAATCCAATCCAAATTTCGGCAGTAATCCGCTATAATCGCATCGCTCAAGAGGCAGCAAAAGTCGAATTTTGGTTGCACGCATTATGAAAAATAATTTTATGAGTCTCTCTAAATGAGTTTCTACTCCTTTCGAGTCACGAGCTATGACATCTCTGAAATACCCCTTTTTGTCCTTTTTTAGCAAAAATTCAAAATCCGTGTTTTTTGAATGTCGCTTGGTTCATGAATCTCACACCTTTAAATTGTAGGGAGAAAATTCAAAAAGACCTAATTCTGCGTAATTTAACAAAAAAACATGTTCCTATTCGCAAAACAATACAAGACGCGCCTGGTCACAAGAGTCATGACACCGTTGATGCTCGTTTGGTCGTAGTCGTACCGCTTACGAGGAAAACTTCTCGAGCAATGTGGTACGCCTTAAAGTGCTGCAGTGTCAGCTCGAAACCATGCTCGCCACTGATTGTAAGCGCTATCGTTTCGCCGCTCTTTATTACAGAGCCCCGAAACGACAGCGCTTACGATCAGTGACGAGCATGGTTTCGGACTGACACTGCAGCGTTTTGAAGCGTACCACACCGCTCCACAAGTTTCTCTCGTAAGTGATACGACTACGACCAAACGAGCATCAACGGTGTCATGACTCTTGTGATCAGGCGCGTCTTGTATTTTTTTGCGTGTACCCTCAATAGGTCACAAGTTATGACCTCGCAAAGTGTTCCCTTTTTCAATCCAGTGATTTCATCACACAGCGGAACCAAAATTCGACCATTTTCTCAACATATAAGTTTTCAAGTCAAATGATCTAAGTAATTGTTTAAATAAATAAAGTGTTGTTGTCCATCACGTTACCCATCACATGTGCATTTTTTGGCATTTTTAACTACGATTCCTACAAGGGACGCTTATTATAGATTGGATATTATTATTCAAACATTTTTTATAATGGAATGAATAATTTTTTAAATGAATAAATTGTCATCATCCATCAAATTCTCATTTACCGCATTTTTTAACTGGAATTTGTATTTCTTTTGGATGTTATTTGCATTCTGTACTTGTACTCGTTTTACCATCTGTATTTTTCTTCAAAAAACCCAATAATTTTCAATCTATAATAAGCGTCCTGAGCCGAATTGCATTCGAAAATACCGTAAATGCAAATTTATTAAGCGATAGCAATTCGTTTATTTAAACAATGATTCATTTATGTATAAAAAATGATCAACCATTAATTTTTAATCTACAATAAGCGTCCCTTGTAGAAATTTCATATGAGAATACCGAAAAATGCAAGTTTATTGAGTGATGGCTATTTATTTATTGAAACAATTATTTATTTATGTATAAAACATGATCGACTATCAATTAAGAAATTATAATAAGCGTCCCTAGTCAAAATTTCATTTAAAAATGCCAAAAAATGCCAATTTTATGAGTGATGGAAATTCATTTATTGGAATTATTGTTTACTTAATAATAAAAAAGGAAGATTATTGATAAACCGATCATTTCTAAGAATATCTATCAATATCATTTGACTTGAAAACTCATATGTTGAGAAAATGATCGAAGTTTGGTTCCGCTATGCGATTTAGTCACTGATTTGATAGAGGGCACACTTTGCGAGGTCATAACTCATAACCTATTAAGGGTAGAAAGTTTTTTTTTTTTAATTACGCAGAATAAGGTCTTTTATCATTTATCTTCCTACGATTTTCAAAAAACACGTATTTTGAATTTTTGGCTAAAAAAGGACAAAAAACAGGTAATTTTGAGAGGTCATGACTCATGACTCGTGACTCATGACTCGTGACTCATCAGGGGTACAAACCCCATAGTTGGAAAAATGTATTTTTTTTAGAATTACAGGTTTTTAAGTTTACTTCAATTTTCTGTTCATCGTTCTTAAATCAAGTTATCAGGATTCGAGCTACACAGATACAAAAAAAACCTGTGTTTTTTGACGAAACATTGCGAAAAATCGGGGTTTTTGCGTAAGGCCGTAACTCCGAGAGTATATTTTTCACATTTTTCCTAAAATATTTTCGTGTTCCGGGACGAAATTCTTGTCACAGAATATGATCCCTCATTATGGACCCTCAAACAAAGAACTTGAGATAAAAAAAAAATGACTCCTCCAGAAATTACCACATTTGCACCTTTTTTTGACCAGATGCCTGGACTAATGTAGAATGGATCATTGTAAATGAAATTATGGTAGCACTAAATTAGGTGTGGATTTCTCCGCAATAAGAGTAGATCCTTTCAGATTACAAGTTGATCATTATATATTTATGGTAAATACCCAAGATTATAGGTAGATACCTCTATAATGTAAAAACCTAAATAATGAAATATGTGAATATTGACATGGATTGTAAGACTGCGGGTTGCATTGCATTCCTACTGTTACTCCGTATTACAAAATGATTACTTCGAATTTGAAGTCAATCACGTTGGATTGAAATTAGAAAGCTCTAGATTAGAATTGAAATCCTTCAGTGTAGATCTAGATTTTTTTGGATCGCAAGTTGATTTCCATTACTCGAAAGTGAAATTTTTTAGATTTCATTCGTAACCCTGAATGGCGATATATTACGGGAGCGTCATCTTGATTTCATTACATTTATCAGATTTTTACCGATTCAGAACGGCTGATTCATAACAATTATCCTGTGTTAGTTACATTACTTACGATTACAAGTAAACAAGCCCACGCACAGTTGTTCAAGATCCCAAAAAGCTGTCCAAAACCTCAAAATTCGAAATTTACCGGCTGAGGTAGATGTTCATTTATACTTCTTTAGAGGATGTTGGAGCATTTGTTTGTAAGAGGGCAAGTCGCTATATAATTCAGGAATAAACGTAGTGAATTTTTTTTTGCTTGCGAGTACGCGGGCCGGGATTTTCCGTTTCGATCGCCAAAAAGTATCAAATTTTTTAATCCTCCAACAAAAGCTGCCCCAAGCTGCCCTGTAGAAATAAATGCGCTCTTTCTACAACCGCAGGGGAGTGTTTACCTGCGCTATAGCCTACAAATCATGATTCTCTACGCGCCGCATGCTATGCCGAAAAAATACTCAATAAAAATAGAAGTTATTTATTCAGTGACGTTCGAATATACGCCGGAAAACGTTTGAAATATGCTGGACATAATACAAAAGGTGTTCAAATTGAATTTTCAAATTGTATGGAATTAGTGTATTCATCAGTTAAAGTATTCAATTTTCTCATGTAAAAATATAACGAATAAATGAATAATATAAAAAAACTATAAATGTTTAAACAATAAGTATATGTAACAGTAATTCATGTGACGAAAACATTGTAAACGAAAAGCGACATTAGAATGAAAACTCCGGATTTTTGGCGTAAAAAGTTTATGAACTGGGAAATACGGCAATACATTTTTTATGCTGTTATTGCCAGGATTCAAGACGCGGGTCGTGGAATGAAAACGTCGCAAAATTTTCGGATGTGTGAAATCCTTCAAGGGCCTGAATGTTGAAAATAACATCACGACTTTAGGGACAAAGATGCTCGGTATAGCAGCTGATTCTTTTACTATTCATCAACCCTCGCGAGAAGCTTTGAGAATGATTCTTCTGAGCTCAAAATGTAAGCTATTTTCAGTTCAACATTTTGAATTTCGAATTTGAGATATTTTTTTTTGGAATAAGCGACCCAGAAAACCCTTTTGTACATCTGATTGCGAAAAAGAATAGAAAATTCTGGAAAATTGTCCGCCATTTTGGGTCTTTTAATTTTCAATATTATTTATGGAATCATCAACCCAAAAAACCCCTTTGTACTTATTTTCGTGAGAGCTATGAAATTTTGGACATATTTACGCCATTTCGGGTCCGCCATTTTCAATTTTGAATTTTGAATATCATTTTTGAAATCAATGACCACAGAAACTCTTTTGTACTTATTCTCGTGGAGAACAATAAAAAGGTTTTGGAAATGTGTCCGCCATTTCCGATCCGCCATTTTGAAATTTGAATTTTTAATATTTTTTCTCAAATCAGCGACCCAAAAAACGCGTTATTAGCACTCGAAAAGTCATCAATATTAACTGTCATCAATATCTCTGCTTCTGGAGGAATAATATTTATTTTAACTCCACCGGAATATTATTAATAATATAATATTTACCAACGGGATTAGTGGAAATCACAAATATAAAACACAAAATTGCAATGATTGACTCCATTTTCATAAAAAGGAATAGGAACTATTTTTGAAGAATAAAAAAAAGGCAAAGTGTGATAGTTTCAATATTTCTCCAAGCTGTTCCTACTACACTATAGCAGGAAAAATTCTTCAGATTCATAATATCTAATGTTGTCTTACAATTATTCAAGTAAGGCTAGTAATTACGCAACACAAAGATCAATATTGGTTTTAGAAGAAGGAAACATCCATCACATTTTCATGAGTAACTTTGCCTTGTAGATAAGAACAATGTATTTTCCCGCCACGATTTGAAAGATTTAAATCGCAAATGTAACCCTCTAAATCCAGATATTACACGGAGAAAATGGAGGGGTAGTCCAAACATCTAGAGGTTCAGATTGACTATCTTTGAGGGCCGAATATGGGACAGCCTTCTAGAGGGCCGAAACGACCATCTGTAGAGGATCAAAACGAGAGGTCCGGTTCGGCCTTCTCAGAGGGTCGATTCGACCATCGCGGATAGTTAACTTGGTTATTACAAGATGGCCGACTCAGCCTTCCGAGAGGGTCGATCCGATCCTCTTAGAGAGTCGACTCAGTCTTCTGAGGGGGTCGATCTGGCTCTTTTTGAAGATCGGTTTGATAATCTCAGAGAGTCGACTCGGCCTTCACAGAGGGCCGACTCGGTCATCTCAGAGGGTCCATCTGATCCTCATGGAGGATCTATTGGATAAAAAATATTTATTCTAGGAAAGGAAGTGGCTGTTTATATGGAGTCAATATCAATATCTGAATTAATTAAAACGGTCCTCTTTAATAGTCAAATATATTTTTGAAGATTATTTTAATTTTGAATTATTTATTTTAAATTTTTTGAAGTAGTACAAAAAATATATTCAAACATCAGAGATAGTATTGTAACCGTTTCAGATATTCAAATCTGAAAGTCAATTTATGCCTCAGATTGTAGTTGTAAATACATGGTTCTATTTTCACATATGCATAAAATAAAATAGAAAGCTATAATTTTTGATCACTTGGCTCTTTCTCCAGTACAACCTTGATCAGTTAATCGATATTTTCAAATTTAGGATTTTCAGAAGAAAGTTCATATATTCTGATGATGCTAGACATGTTAGAATTATCACTCAATTAAAAGAGATACTTTCAAAATTCGATCTGATGATTCACCGAACAGGATTCTTACACAATTCACTAGTCTTATTTAAGTACGAAAAACCATTCGAGTCACTGAAAACATTGAAAACGTCACTGTCGCGTCCTTTGCACGGAATGGCCTCATGAACCCATAAGCGTCTCCTTGGGCAAATTAAATGGCGCTTACGAGACCCGTATATTCTTATGCGCACAATTGACGCGCAGAAATCGACTATCCGGAATGGCCAATCTGATACTCAGCGGAGGTTCGAAATTGGTGAAAACGAGATAAGCGTTTTGGCCCTCCAAGAACCCGTGCGGAAAATGCCTTTTTTAGCTTTATTTGAAAAAAGGCCCATACTAGGCCCGGATGAGGTTGCCTGAATTGAAAACTTGTAAGGCGGCCCTGATAAGGTCCAGATCAGGCCCGGATAGACTGCCCTTATCATTAAATAAGGCGAACCGATTAATGCCGTATCAACGGGACGTAAAAGGT
>WSXT02185538.1:0-20551 GCA_011762715.2 Neuroterus valhalla | reverse complement strand
CCTTCCCCATCGTCTAACGCAATTTGTTGATGACTTCTTATAAAATGTCATGGGAAGATGCATTAGAAAATTCATTTCATTCCAATCCTTATACAAAAATTAAATATTCGGGCTAGGATTAAACTTACGATTTGTCTTGAATTATTGTTTGCTCCTAAATTCTAAGATAACTATTAGGGCATTAGATGCAATGACTAGAGTTTGTTTGTTTTGATTAGTTTGAGTTCTAAATTAAATTCTAGGTATTTCGTTTATCAAATATTTCCGGATTGCATTTTGGTTGATTGTTTTATATTTGTATCTTTCTTCCAGAATACTGGGGTCAACAGCTCTTCTACAGCTGGCGGAGAAGAAGGAGTCGTTACCGAGTAATAATCGACCAATGTTCACGCAAGCAATGAAGGGAACAGTGGTCGTGTTTACTGGGTTCAGAATAAAAGATGAGCTGGTAAGAAACCCTGTCCGAATAAAAAATTTCAATTGTTCTCGAATTATCTCAAATCAGGGTGGCGACTTGGCCGGGAAATGGCCGAGAATTTTATTGACCGGGAAAAAACCGGGAATTCAATTGAAAAACCGGGAGTTCATTTAACTCAACCTAGAATATTAAAAATTCCACTGAAAAAATATGAGATATGACCGCTTTCTTTTCATGAATCAAAAAGAGGTTTTATCAATTGATTTAAAGCATGTGAAGTTTCTTTAATAGGATTCTCAAAATGTAAAAATATATCTATACTTCATGAAAGGAAGAATTTATATTTTTCTCCGTTAGAAGAAAAACGTGTTGCAAATTAGTTTCTCTATGAAATTTTTTTACCTGACTCAAATTTGATAATCGAATTGATGATAGCCCAAACATGCAGGAAGAATTTTTATCTAAATTTTTTCAAAAAAATGTATTTATCACATTTTACGTGCTTCTCATTTATCTAACTCGGGACGGGGGGTTTTGGAAAATAATTATAGTTTTTATTTGAGGGCAGAGAGTTTCAGTGAGGAAGTATGATTTTACTCGGAACAGGGAATTTTTTACGTGGAACGGGAACTTTTCAAACAATTTAAACTAATTATAATTCGGAATTGGAAGGGAGGAATTTTTAAAAATCGTTCCTCCAATTCAAAATTCGTCACAATTTCAAAGTCCCCTCTTCTTAATTTTCAATAAAGAAAGTACTTCAAGCAGTCTTTAAAGCAGAAGTAGTATTCCCAAGAAGAAATTGATCTCTTTCAGTTCAAAATCCCACAATTCAGTGAAAATTTTTTTTTTCGGATTGAAAATTCAATCATTTTGAAACTTCACACATTTCGCTGCAAAGCTGACTTTTTGGTAGGAAATTATCTTTTTCTTCGGAAGTTAATATTCTTCTTAACAAAATTTTCTTTACGGTTGACAATTCAAGTTGAACAGTTACACATTTTTCATTTGAGTCGAACATTCATCTGGTTAAAACTCTTATGTTTGGATTAAAATTAAGTTTTAGAGCCAAAAATGTCACTTTTCAATTTTTATTTGAAAATATTTATTCTTATAGTTCAAATTTCAACCATCATTGTTACTTGGAAAAGGGAATTTCCGTAAATAATTATATTTTAGACTTGAGAACAGAGAATTTTCGTAAGAAATTATAATATTGACTTGAGGACTGGGAACTTTTGTAAGGAATTATAATTTCGACTTTGAGGTAGAGAATTTTCGTTGAGAATTATAACTATAACTTTCTAGCAGAAAATTCCCGTGAAGAATGAAAAATTTTTACTTTGAAACGGGAGATTTACATAGAGAATTCTAATTTAAACCTAAGGACACGAGATTTTTGTTAAGAATGTTTATTTTACCTAAAAGAGAGAATTTCTGACACGGAACGGGAATTTCGGAAAATAATCGAAATTCTGATTCAGAAGAAGGGAATTCAAAAAAATGATCTTTGTTCTAATTCAGGATTATTATGATTCAAATTTTTTTAACATATCCAAATAGTTGGCCGGATCAATGAACAACTGACTGAGAGAAAATCGGGAGAAGACTGGGAATTTAAAATCATCTTTCATGGTCAAAAGTGAATTCTTTTGAAATAAGAAGTCTGCTTGCATATTTTGAATTCAGAATTCATCTCTTTTGATTGAAAATTAATTTCTCTAGTAGGAGAGTGGATTTTTTTAATGTTGAAAATTCAACTTTTTTGTTGAAAACTATTTTTTTTGGGTGAAAATTCATCTTTTGGTTAAATAGTCATCTTTCTTGCTTGAAAACTCATCTTAAGTGATTGAAAACTCATCTTTTTTAGCTGAAAATTGATTATTTTCAATTAAAAATTTTGCTATCGTATTTTCGGTTCAGAATTAATCACTTTCAGTTAAAAATTGTACTGTTTTGTTAAAGAATCAACTGTTTTGTTGAATATTCGTCTTATTGGATAGGAAATATTGTCCTTTTTGATCAGAAATCCATACTTGGGTAAAAAAATCTACTGTTTGACTGGAAATTCAATTATTTTGTTGAAAAGTCCTCTGTTTTCATTTTTTTAAGCCCGAAATTGATCAAAATTCTTGTGTTAAGTTGATGAATTGTTTACTTTGTTAAAAATACAAAATTCTACTGAACTACTAATTTCTTGAAATGGAATATATTTCGACTCAAGCCTGGAATATGGTACCTACAGTAATGTTATTTAAAAGAATTAATCCCCTCCCATTTTCTTTATCGTAAGAAATTAGTCTCAGATAATAATTATTATAAACCTTAACAGTCAACCGGAAAAAATGTTTTTTTTTTATTCTATCAGGAAAACCGGGGGGAGTACCTGAAATCTTTGGTTTATTCTTTGAGTGGCCACCCTTTTGGAGTGATTTTATGTGACTAGAATTTTTTTGAAATTGCTTTGGATAATGATAATTTTATTTTATTTTCAGACAAGACTCATCAATATGATTCACAACATGGGAGGCAGCATTCGAAAGGAAATGGGGGCGAAAGTAACGCACCTCATAGCGAATTGCTGCGGTGGTGAAAAATATAGATACGCCGTTACATTTAGAGTTCCCATAATGTCCATGAATTGGGTGACGGCTCTTTGGGACATGAGGGAGGATGTTACCTGTTTTGGTACCAACGAGGAGTTGGTAAGTTGAACACCCACAATATGCAGAGTTGGGAAGTAACTTTCAACAAGTTGATTTTTTAGTTACTTTCGAAATGTAGTTCACAAGTCTTTTTTACGACAATCAATTTACTGGTTTGGCTGCTCCTTTTTCATTTTCACGATACATATTCAGGCTGTCAACTTGACCGGAAAACCGGGACGGACCGGGGATTTTATTGACCGGGAATTCAATTTAAAAACCGGGAAATTACTTGATTCAACCTAGAAAATTCAAAATTGAATCGTAAAGATACGAGGAATTACCACTTTCTTTTTATAAATTGAAAAGAGATCTTATCATTTCATTTGAAGAATGTAACGTTCCTTTCTGACAATTTTTAAATATATCTACACTTTATGTTGCTTCGTGATATTTTGTTTAGCTATCTCAAGTTTGATAATCAAATTGATGACAGCCCAAACATACAGAAAGAATTATTTTCTCAATTTTTTCAAAAAAAATGTATATCACATTTTATTCACTTTGAACGTAATAATAATAAATAATAATTTTATTCGAATTGAGAAGAGAGGAAATTGAGAAAATCGCCCTCTCAATCTAAAATTCGTCGAAATTTGAAACTCCTCTCTCCTTTATTCAAAATGAAGAAAGTACTTCAAGCAGTTTTCAGAGTAGAAGCAGTATTTCGAATGAGAAATATTTCTAAATTATAATTGGGAAGTTTTTCACATTGGTCATTGCGAATGTATCTTTTTTAGTTCAAAAACCAACTGCTTGGTTGAAAGTTAAACTCTTGTTGGGAATTAAACTTTTTTGTTGAAGGTGCATTATTTTAACTTAAAATCCACCTCTGATTGAAAATGTAAATACTTTGTCAACAATCATTTCATAGTGAATTAGTGAAGATTCAAGTAGTTAGTTGAACATTTAATTCTGAAATAAAAAATAAAACTATCCCTTTAGAATTTATTTCCTCTGTTGAAAATTCGCCTTTTTTGTAGAAAATAAATCTTTATGGTTGAAAATTCACTTTTTTATAATACATTTCTTCCAGTTAAAGATGCATCATTTTACCTGAGAATTCAGCAGTTTGGTTCAAAATTAGTTCCTCTAACTGAAAAATGATCTTTTCTAGTTTGAAATTCAACTGTCTCGATGGAAACTTGTCTTTATAGATTAAAAATTCTATTCGTTCGTTGCCAATTCACATATTTCGTTGAAAAATTGATTTTCGGTACAAAATTATCTTTTTCTTCGAAAATTAGTTTTTTCATTTGAACTAAGAATTCAATTATTTCGCTAAACATTCACATATTTTGTTTGAAAAAATGGATTTTTTTTTTGTACGAAATTATCTTTCTCTTCGGAAGTTACTTTTCTTGTTTAAAAATGATTTTTCACGGTCAACAATTCAAGTTAAAAATTTGAATATTTTTTATATCAGTCGAAAATTCATTTGGTTGAATACTCTTGTGTTTGAATCAAAATTATTTTTAAGCCAAAATATTAATTTTCTATTTTTGGTTGAAAATGATTACCTCTATAGTTCGAAATCCAACCATTTCGTTGAAAACTAAATATTGATGAAAATTTCAACTATTCTAGTTGAGGGTTCATCATTTCAGGTAGAAAATCGTCTTTATGATTCAAAATTCAACTACTACAGTTAAACATTTACAATTTTATTTGAAGTTTCATCATTTTGATCAAAAATCGATTTGATTGAAAGTAAGTTTTTCTTTGTTATTAGTAATTTTTTTCAACTGAAAATTTCACACATTCCGATTTGAAATTTCATAGTTGTAGTTAAAAATTCATTTGTTTGGAGAAATTCAAAATTTGAGTATTCAATTTCCGGTTGACAATAATCAACCTTTTTTATTAAAAATAATTCATCTGTTTGAATATTCACCATAATGGTTGAAAATTGAAGTGCTCTAGTTGAATATTTATCGTTTTAGTTGAAAATTCATCTTCGTTTGCAATTCAAACTGTTCTAGTTGAAGATTCATAATGTTATTTGAAAATCCATCACTTTGGTTTGAAAATGAACTATAATATTAGAAACCGGGAAAAAGCGGGAATTTTAAATCTTCTACCGAATTGCCGCCCTGATATTGTAACATCAGAAAGTCTTAGAGATTTACAGCTCAATATAGGATAATTGCAATTTTTCTCCCGTCCTGGAACTCAAAATTTTCTAGAATCTATAGTAACACATCTAGAAAGAAACATTAATTTTTTTTTGTCATAAATTAATTCTTTCAAACTGAAAATTCAATTATTCGAGTTAAAGATACTTTATTTTAGTTTAGAACTAATCTTTTTGATTAAAAATCTGAGTATTTTGGTTGAGAGGTCAGTTGTTTGGTTAAGGCCATGTTAAACTTACCCGATTCCTACTTTGCCGACATCTTTTTTTTGCAACAACTCACGTCTACACCGAAATAGATATCGAGTTGATATTTTGAAGAAAGCCTTAGAAAACAATAAACTACGTTTGTACACAACATTTTGTTCAAAATTTTGAAAAACAAATTTTTTTGCGAATTTTTTTCCAAAGTTTTGAACCAAATGTTGTATACAAACGTAGTTTATTGTTTTCTAAGGCTCCCCCCAAAAAGTTAACTCGATATCTATTTCGGTGCGGACGTGAGTTGTTGCAAAAAAAATCGATAATTTGGGTCACGTGACCCATGTTTAACGTGGCTTTAAAGATAAACTTGTTGATTAATATCCATAATTGAAGAATCACAATGCCTCCTTAAAATCCCAAAAATCTGTCTGTTTTTTTCTCTCTCCACTAGAAATGCAACTAATTTCTCATAAATTTATCATTTGGCGTAATTGAACTGTTTTCAATTGAAAAATGGGATATTTTCTGTTGAGATGTCAATCATTACAAGTGATTTCTTGACGGTTTGTCTTTTTGGGTAAAAATTAATCTTCTTGGTTGAAAAGTCGACAATCGTGTTGAAAAGCAATCTTTTCTGGTTGATAATTCATCTTTTTTTGGTGCAAAATCAAACTATTTGGTTTGAAATTCATGTTTAATTATGGAAATTTCATCTCCTTGGCTTAGAATCTAACAACATTGCTAAAAAGTTTATATTTTTGGTTGATAATTCAACTTGTTTGTTAGGAATTGCTCTTTTTTGATTGAAAATTAATCTTCTATGTTCAAAATTAAACTATTTTCGCAGAAAATTTAATTATTTGATTGAAAAACTACTTATTGTAAAGAATTCATATTTCTGGCTCAAAAATGCAATTTTTTTCTACTGTTATTCAACTGTTCTACTTTCGGTTGGAAATTTATCTTTCCTTATTCAAAAATTCATGTATTTTGTTCGAAATTCGTCTTTCTTTTGCCTATACGAAGTCAAAGTTCACCTGTTTTTTGTTTAAAATCAAAATCTTTTTTAGTTTGCTTGGAGGTTCACCATCTGAGCTAGAAATCAATCTTTTTCGTAAAAATTAACCTATTTTGGTAGAATATCAAAATTCGTTTTCAATTTGTTAAACATCAACTCTTTAACTGGAAATTTAATTATGCTTTATTTGCTTAGATAATTTTGTTGTTGTTGAAAATTCAACTGTTTGGTTCCAAAATTAATCTTTTTTGGATGGCAATTCAATTATTTGGTTGAATTTTTTTTTTTTTTTAATCGCCCTCTTTATATAAAATTATTCTTCTCGATTGAAAATGAATCTTTCTTAGTGAAAATTCAACTGTTCCGTTCAAAATCTTTGTTTGGTATCTTGTTGGAAAGTTGTCTTTTTTGTTAAAAATTCAACAATTTTGTAAAAAAAGTCATTATTTTCATTTGATAATTTAACGTATTTTTTGTAATTTGCTCTTTTTGGTATGAAAATTGATCTTCTTTGGTGCAAATTGAACTACCTATTCTGGTATAAAATTCAATTATTTGGTTGGAAATACAATTTTTTGTGGAAAATTTTTATTTTTGGATTATAAATGCAACTATTTATAGAAAATTCGCCTCCATGGTTTTTATTCTATTGTTGAGGATTCATTTTTTTATCGTCGAAAATTAATTTTCTTCATTTGTAATTTTACCATTTTACTTTTGTCTGGAAATTTTTCTTTTCTAGTTGAAAAATGATGTACTCTTAGGAAAATTAGTCTTTTTTTGGCCTATAAATAGTCCTCTTGGTAGGAAATTCTTATCTTTGATCTAAAATGTAGCTGTTTTGTGGAAAATTGGTATTTTTTTGTTTGCTGGAAGATTCATTATCCAAGTTAGAAATGCTTCTTCTTCGTTGAAAATTAATTCATTTCGGTAGGAAGAAGTTTTCTGTTCAATGTTAATTTCTCGAAATTTCAAGTATTGCATTCTCATTCTGAATGACAAGGAATTGGTTTTTTATTTTTGTTTTACAGTTTATATTTTTTCTTTTCGGTTAAAAAATCATGTATTTCCTTGGAGATCATCTTTTTCGGTGGAAAATTAATTTTTTTTTGTTCTAAATTGAGCTGTTTCAAAAAAATGCATGATTAGTTTGTTGAACATTCGATGTGCGACTGAAAATCCAATTATACCATTTTTGCTTGAAACTGTATCTTTTTTGGATGAAAATTCAACTGTTGGGTTAAAAGAAGTATCTTTCAGATGACAATTCACTTATTTGGTTTATGATTCATGTATTTTGTTGAGAACTCTTCTTGTTTGAAACTGTCTTTTCCGTAAACTTAACGACTTGGTTGAAAGTATACTCCTGTTCTGAAAATCCATTATTTCAGTTGATGATCCATCATTTTAGTTCGAAATTTTTTTTTTGCATTCAAAAAATATTATGTCGGTCAGTAACCTTCGAATATGTTCCAAAGATAACGGTAAAAAGTTACGGTTTTCGTGATGTTACGGTAGCGATAACTAATTCGTTTTGAAAAGTTACTCACTTATCATTTATTCACAAAAAGAAATTTTAACAAAAAAAAAAAAAAAAAAAAACGAGAAAAATCCGTTCAACAATAGAATGACTTTAATTTCTGTGTTACAGATCGCTGCCTGTAAACTAAAACCTTTTTACGGTGCGAAAGTCTGCTTTTTTGGATTTCCTGAGGAAGAGAAAAAGCACATGTGCGAGGTTCTGCAACAACAAGGTGGAGAACCTACTGAAATTGACGATCCAAGCTGCACACACGTGGTAAGATTCTTTCTTAAATGTTCCTTTTTACTTTTAAAAATAAGCTTACACTTTATACTTTTACAAAACCCATTTTTCAAGTACATTTTCTTTTCACACGCTTTTAGTAACATAATTAGTTTCTCGTATCATCAGGTGAACAACTTAGGGAAAAATCAGTGCAGGATAACCGACAGTGCGAACAACACGCTACCATACTTTAAGAATCCGTGCTATTCTCTTGAGGTTCCTCTTCTTGAATCCAAAGCTGAATCATTCTCCTTTGCTTATTACAATCCTTACAGAAATACGATTCTCTCCTTGGAAACCTATTCCAAACTGACTGACTCTGGATATCCAAATCCAAACGATTCACAGAAAGGACAGGATGGTTTTCACAAAGAACAAGACAAGTCGCAGAATTCTTTAAATTCGGTATCAGGGCCCATACAAAATTCTAGTGACCTCTCGGTTATTTCGAGTCCAGATTCCGCGATTTGTATGGATTTTTCCTCCAGTTGCATAAGTATATCTGAAAAATCGAACGTGATATTCAGCTGCCTTCGCGCGAAAATTGAATCTAGCATTGAATTGTCAACGTTTTCTGAAATCCCTTGGAATTCAAGAGATTCTGGATTTTCTCCGCTTTGTCGAATATCGCTGAAAAAAATATCCTGCAATCTTTCCCTCTGTTTTGATGACGAAGAACAGTTGATGGAAGTGGACGAACCCGAAACTTTCGAGAGAATGATTGTCGATACTGAAAATAGAGACAAAATTGTGAAAGAAGTTGATTTTTTGAACGTGAGTACATTTCGATCGCAGTCCTATTTTGCAAATTCAGGTAAGAAAGCGACGCCACCGAAGCAGTATGTAAAGTGGAGAAAATTCAAATCTTCGGTGACAATCACAAAGTCTCCCAAATCAAGGAAATCGAAGTATAAAATTCACTCGCAGGGCAATTTAAACAAACATCGGAGTCGGAATTTGAGTAAAACGGATTCTTGTAGCCCTGTTCTGGTACCAAAGGGGAGAGAAAAATTATCGAAGTCTTTGAAATTAAGTAATTCATTTTTCGCGAAAATTTGTAATGTTGTTTTGCCTTCTACGTTCAAACAGTACATGCAGGTGAGTCCAATTCGCCAGGGTCCGGAGAAAAATTCACAAAGACAGAAATACACTCCTCTGCCTAGTCCCTTACCTGTTCCTGCCAAGATCGCAAGATTGTCGAATTCTGAAACCAAATCGACGAATACTTTCACTCCTGATCGAAAGATCACGTGCCAAAACTCATCTGCTTCTCTTAAGCATCGCTCTGTGAAAGCTGATCGATCAAGGAAGGACAACAAATCATTTTTTGTGGTATTTTTTTTTTTTAGTTATTTTTTTATGTTTTAGATTAGAGAATAATTTAGGGAAATTATAATATATAGCTGAAGTTTCGAACACTTGAATAGAAGAAAGATTTTTTCTTTAAATACACTGATGACGCTGTTGTCAAGATTGAAGAATCTTGTATCAGACGAATTGCACAAAGTTGATTTCAAAATTTCTTTTTAAAATGTTGTTTTAAATATAGGTGGAAAATTTTATTGTACTTGATCGAACCTTCTGCAAATCAGGCAGGTTCTACACTTTAAATCGCGGAATTCTAAATTGATAAACTGACGAAGATTTATTTGAAAATATAAAAAGTCGATTTCAACATTTTTAAAAATTGGTCTAAAAATAGGTAATACACTATGAAACAGATAAATTGCCTTTCTTATATTAGGATGAACTGGAAAAAAATTTGGGAAAAATAAAATAGTAGGGTTTTCCGAATTTAGAAGATTTGAAGAAAAAAAAAGTTCTTCTAGAAAACCCCACCTTTTTTAATCTCATTTTTTACAGTTTATTCTTGTAGAAAGGATGCATCCTGTTTTTGAGGCCGGGAGAATGTTTCTTTTTGAAGATATAATTTCCTAATTCTCCTCGCAAGCCATGGGAAATATCAGAAAAGAGCAAGAGATATTTTTTGTAAAAGTTTCATAGATGCACAGGCGTTTATCTGAATTTTTTTTGTATCTTTCGGTATTTCCGAGGAAAATCCGATTAATTTTTAATTTTTACCAATTTTCCGATGAACTTTGAAAGAGATGAGTAAGATCAGATAAAATTCATGAGAATCTAAAACCAAAATCCGAATACCAGAAGTTGAATAAAAAATATAGGATGGAGAATTTTTATTGGTTAAAATTTCATCTTTTTGACTTGAAACTTTAATAGTTTATTTTAAATTGTTTTCCTTTTTTGACTGAAAAATCTCTCTTGTTAAAGATTCCACTCTTTTGCAGACTGGCGTCTTTTTAGGTTGAAAATTCAACTATTTGGTACAAAAATTCATCTCTTTTTGATCGGAAATCTTATTCTTTGGTTGAAAATTTATTTATTTTGTTGAAAATTCATCCTCTTTGTGTGAAATTGGTCATCTTGTGTTAAAATTCTACTTATTTGGTAGAAAATTAAACTAGTCAGTTGGAAATTACCTTTACTGTCGAAGATTCATATTTTTGTTTTAAAAATTCTGTAGAAATTTCGTCCTCAAGGCTTGACGTCAGTAGTTAGGTTGAAATTTCTTCTTTTAATCTTTTACGGTTAGAATTTCTGCTGTTTGGTTGAAAATTGATCTGTTTTAGTTAAGGATTCAAGTATTTGGTTCTGCATTCGTCTTTTTTGGTAGAAAATCGAATTATTCTCTTAGAAATTCGACAATTTTGTTAAGAAGTCCTCCCTTTTGGTTGAAAACTCATCTTTTTGGTTGCAAGTTCAACTGTTTTGTAAAATATTCGTCTTTTTGGTTCGAAATCGTACAATTTTTTTGCAATCGGCTTTCTTCTCGCTTAAAATATCTTTCTTGGGTGAAAGTTCTACTCTTTTTTTAAATTTCGTCTTTTTGGTTTGAACCTTCCTCTGTTCTGATTTTCATCTTATCATCTTTCTTGGTTAGAAATTCCACTAATTAGTTGAGAATTGCTTCTTTTTGATTGAGAATCCAAGTATATTGTTGAAAAGTCGTCTATTTGAGTGAAAAATTCATATCTCTTAATAAACAATCTCATTCTTCGGTTAAAAATTCAATTATTTTGTGTAAAATATGACAATTCAGTTTAAGAGTCTTTCATTCTTATTGAAAAATCATTTTCTTGACTTGAAATTTGGACAACTTTGTTGCAATTGTTTTTTTCAGTAAAAAATCTTTCTTGGTTGGAAATTCAACTTTTTTGTTCAATTTCGTCTTCTTGGTTTGAAAATTTATCCCTAGGTGTCTTTTCATAATCTTTTTAGGGTTGAAAATTCAACTGTTTGGTTCGAAAATTCATATCTTTTTGATTTAAAATCTTATTTTCTGGTTTGGAATTAGATTATATTGATTTGATAATCTTGTTTGAAAATCATTCTTTTTTGTTTGAAATCCGTCGTCTTGGATCGAAAATTTAACTTTTGGCAGAGATTTGAACTGTTGGAACCTAACTTAGAAAACTGGAGCAGAAAATTCGTCTTTTAGTCTTGAAACTTTGGAAATTAGGTTAAAATCCTGGGCTGAAAATTCAACTCTTGTTATATTTCGTCTCCTTGGTTTGAAACTATCTCTAGGTATCTTTTCATAATCTTTTTAGGGTTGAAAATTCAACTGTTTGGTTTGAAAATTCATCTCTTTCATTAAAAATCTTGCTTTCTGGTTTTAAATCAGATTATTTTGTTGATTTAATAATCTTGTTAAAAAATCATCCTATTTTTTTTTAAATACGTCGTCTTAGATCGAAAATTCAACTTATTTGACAGAGATCTGAACTGTTGGAAACTAACTTAGAAAACTGAAGCAGAAAATTCGTCTTTTAGTCTTGAAAATTTGGAAATTAGGTTAAAACTGCTCTTCATTTTGGGCTGAGAATTCAACTCTTTTGTTATATGTCGTCTTTTTGGTTTGGAACTGCGTCTCTCTTGTTAAAGATTTTTTCTAATCATCTTATTTGGTTAGCAATTCTACTGTTTGTTCAATAAAGTTATCTGTTGTGATTGAGGATTCAAGTATTTTGTTGAGAATTTGTTTTTCTTGGGGTTGGAAACCGAAATCCTTTCCTGTTGTTCAACAATCTCATTCTTTGATTCAAAAATTTAATTATTTTGTTAAAATTTTTTTTCATTTTCAAATTTTAAAAAATTTTAAAGTTTGGTTGCAAGTTCAACCATTTTTTTTCTTCAAATTCGTCCTTTCGGCTTGAAATTTGGAGAATTTGGTTGCAATTGGTTTTCTTCTCTGACTGAGAAATCTTCCTTGGTTGAACGCTCATCTCTTTTTTTGAATTTCATCTTTTTGGTTTGAAACTTTCTCTCTCAGTAGAAATGACTTATCATCTTTCTTGGTTAAGACTTCAGGTGTTTGGTTAAAGGTTGATCTTTTTTGTTCGAATTTAAGTTTTTGTTCCCAGAAATGATCTTTTTTAGTTGGAAATGGATAATTCTGTTCCAAGTTTATGTATTTTGTTGAAAACTAGTCTTTTCTAGTAGAGAGTTCATCTTTGTGGTTCAGAATCCAACTACTCTGTTGAAAGTTGAACTCCTTTGTGAAAAATCCATTTTTCCATCAGAAGATTAATAATAATTCAGTTTGGTAAAAATTTGTCTTTTCTATAAAAAAATTGTTGTACAGATTAAGCAAAATTTCACATAAGAATTTATTTAATAAAAATAAATATATAAACTAAAATAAAAACAGTATAATATCAAATACTTCTTCTAGTTCCATAGATCATTTGAAGTGTAGGACCTCCCTGATTTGAAATGGGTTCAGTCATGTTTTTAAAAAAAAATGTACGTTCAAAGTTTTGAGTGAATTTGAGTTTCAGAAGTAATAATGTTAGAACACTATTCATTTGAACATTTCAAACTTCAAGCATGGCGGGGAATTTTTATATTTCTAGGAAAATTTTACTCAAGGATTCGAAAAAGCAAAATGGATTTTGATCAATTCAAACATTCCATTTTTACAAATTTTAAGTTTTGTAGTTTCCATTTTTCTATATGTAAAAGCTTGAAAACTTGAATCTGTAATAATTCGTTTGGAAACATATTTAGAATTTTTAATTCCTTTTTAGAAAAGAAACAGAAAGAATGGAACATATTTATTATTCAATCTGAATACCCAGATTTCAATTTTTATGGATGTTTGAAGCTTGCTTCTAAATAAATGTCTGAGAAGTAGATCTTGGAATAATATTGAATTTGATGTACTTAGAATCTGAATAATTAAAAACTTTAAACAATTCGGTATCGTTCATGTTCGTTGCACTGTATCCGCCACTCATTCTGTCTATGGTTTATCATTTTTTCGTTAGAACTGTTTCAAACAATCTGCATGAATTTTAATAATCTGATTCAATTCATCCATTTGTGACTAACCTTTCAGAAATCAAAATAAGTAATACGGCTGAATGTCCAGGAAGTTGGCACCGCCATTTTGGATTTTCTCGAAAATAATTTTGTGCTGAATTTTGTTCAATGTGTGCTGAATTGTGCTCAATTTGTGCTAAATTGTGCTGCAAAAATTTTTTTCGAAAAATAAAAATTAGTGACACAATTTGCCAAGTACGATTTTTGAACTAGCACCGCCATTTTGTTTTTTTTTTCAATGAAAAAATTGTGCTGAGTTCTCCGAAGAAAGCACAAAATTGTGCCGTAAACCAAAAATCCCCAACATCAACCATTTTCGAAATCAGGGCAAATTTTGATAAAGTTGTCAGCACCGCCATTTTAAAATATCTCAAAACAAAAATTGTGCTGGGTTACTTAAAAGAGGCTTGAAATTGTGCTGTCCGCACTTTTTTGGGATCTAAAAATATTTGTTTCCCGCAAAATGTAAAAAATAAAAAATTTCAGAATGAGAAATTTGTGCTGAATCGTGCTCGGTAGGTACAACAAGATTGTCTTGGGACAATTTTTCATATCCCCCATATTTTCGAAAATACCCCACTTTTTTGGGATCTGAAAATATTTATTTCCCGCAAATTACAAAAATCAGAATTTTAGAATAAAAAATTTGCGCTGAGTTTTGATCGGCGAGTAAAACAAGATTGTCTTAAGACAATTTTACATATCTCCAATATTTTCGAAAATACCCCAAATTTTCGTGACCTGAAAACACTTATGTTCAACAAATTGTAAAAATAACAATTTCAGAATTAAAAATTTGTGCCGAGTTGTGCTCGGCGATTACAACAATATTGTTTAATGACAATTTTTCATATTTCCCATATTTTCGAAAATACCCCACTTTTTTGGGATCTAAAAATATTTATTTTCCGCAAATTTTCAAAAATGAGAATTTTAGAATGAAAAATTTGTGCTGAGTTGTGCTCGGCGAGTACAACAAGATTGTCTAATGACCACTTGTCATATCTCTCATATTTTCGAAAATACCCCACCCAGCACAAATTTTTCATTCTGAAATTTTATTTTTTACATTTTGCGGGAAACAAATATTTTTAGATCCCAAAAAATGGGGTATTTTCGAAAATATGGGAAATATGGAAAATTGTCAGGAGACAATCTTGTTGTACTTGCCGAGCACAATTCAGCACAATTTTTTCATTCTGAAATTTGGAATTTTTGACAATTTGCGGGAAACAAATATTTTTAGATCCCAAAAAAGTGGGGTATTTTTGATTATTCTCGAATTTAGTTGACAGCACCATTTCGGGCTCTTTTTAAGTAACCCAGTACAATTTTTGTTTTGAGATATTTTTTAAATGGCGGTGCTGACAACTTTTTCAAAATTTGCCCTGATTTCGAAAATGGTTGATGTTGGGGATTTTTGGTTTGCGTCACATGTTGTGCTTCCTTCAGAGAACTTAACACAATTTTTTCATTACAAAAAATCAAAATGGCGGTGCTAACTTCCTGGACATTACGACTGAATTAGCAATGTGCCGTTTCAGAAATGTAGTATTTTTTAAACTTCCATCTGAAAAAAAATATAGCTGTAAAAAAGATTCAATTTCCTGCCAAAAGAGATGGATTTCTAACCAATGGTCGAACTCTAAAGCACGTAGTTGAGTCTTCAAGCTTAAAAGTCTAATTTTGAACGAAATAGTTGAATCTTTAACAAAAAATGAATTTTCACGAAAGAAGTTCAATTTTTGACCAAGTGATTGAATTTTGAATAAAGTAAGATGAATTAGGAAAATAAAATTTTGTAATAGTTTATATTTGAACCCAAAAATTTCTAAATTTCAGATAGAAAACGGTAGAATTTAAACAAAAAAACAAAGGAAAATATCAATTTTCAACCGAGAAGTGCATTTTCAACAATGTATTTCAACCAAGTAATTGAGTTTTTATCCGAATAAAGATCAATTCATAATGAAATATTGAATAGTTGAACTTTTAGCTAAAAGCCATAAAACGATTTGGTAACTTTTAAGCTAAGAAAATTCATTTTTAACTAAAGGGAATTAATTTTCGACTAAAAAAAAATTGAAAAGGGGTTTTCCTTTTTTGATTAAAAAATTTATCTTTTTTAGTTAGAAATTTAACCACCTGATTGTAAAATTATGTTCTTTGACTGAAAGTTTAAATGTTTTGTTTAAAATTCATTTTTTTTTGGGGAATCAATTTTTTCTATTGGAGATTCATCATTTCAGTTGAAAATCCAACTTTTTGGTTTTAAACGACCTTTTTTGTTGAAAATTTGTATTTCCGGATTAATAATTCAACTACACATTTTGTGGAAAATTCTTCTTTTTTTTACTTGACATCAAACGATTTGGTAGGAAATAAAACTATCCGGTGTAGAATTAACTTTTTTGTGAAAAACTCATGCGTTTGTTGAGGAATAAAATTATTACTTGAAATATTTATTTAAAAATTCAACTATTATATAGAAAATTCTGTTAAAAATTGTTTTTTTTTTTTAAATTTCGATCTTCTAGGTATAATGTGTTTTTTTCTTGGTTAGAAACTCAACAACTTGATTGGATTTCTAACTACTTTGTTGAATTTTTTCCCACCTCTGGTTAAAATCTCAATTACTTCAGTTGAAAATTGACTTTTTTGTTCTGTCTTGTAGAAAATTGATCTTTTCGGCTGAAAATTTCAACAATTATGGGGAAAAACAAGCTATTTGGTTCAAAATGGCTTCCCGTTCGGTTAAAAGTTTATTTATTTGGTTATAAATTTACCCTTTTGATTGAAAAATTCAACTGGTATGCAGAAAATCAGTTTTTTTTTTGCTTGAAAATTCAGCAATTTTCAGGTCGATTAAACTAGTTGTTTTGAAATCATTTTTTCTGTTGGAAATTCATATTTTTGGTAGGACTTCGAATTGTTAAGATAGAAATTTAAACTGTTTAGAAAAAAACTAAAACATTCACTTCGTTAATATAACTGTTAGGTAGAAAATGAACTTTTTGGTGAAAAAACCATATTTTTGGGTCTCAACTCCCACTGTTTCGTAGAAAAATCTTCATCTTAACTTGAATATTATCATTTGCACCATGAACCATTTTTTATTAATGTTGTTTCTTCTGTCATGAATGAAAGCAAATTTTAATTCATAAATGTATTCATGAAGGTTGAAGAGTACTTTCAATATTAACTGTAAATATTTCGTTCTCGTCCAAGTGAATCGTCCATCAGGAAATCTTTTTCAAGGTTCAAACTATTTAAATATATTTTCTTTCTGTTTCATGATCCTTAGGTAGTAGATGAGTCCAACGTAAACGCACTACCTGATCTGGCATCAGTGAGGGCTCACATAGTAAAAGCCGAGTGGTTTTGGACGTCCGTGCAAAATGAAGGTGCAGCTGATGAAAAAGAGTACCTCTTCGAAGATGTAAGACACTTTCTATGAATTCTCTAATATAAGGATGATTCAATATAATTTAACATAATTCAATACAATTATATTTGATTCAATTTACGATTTTCTTTTTAATTCCGCCTATGAGGCCTAGGGTCGAGTGGGAATAACATTGCTTAAGGTTACAAGTGGGTTTCCGATTTAATTCCGCTATCAGTTATGTCTGAAATTCTCTGTTTATAATTTGGCTTAGGAGAAATTTTATTTTTTAACTCAAAATCTAGTTTTTTTATCTCCTAATTTAATGAATCCTCATACCATTTTTGATTGAAAAGTCTACTATGATATTTTTGCTAGAGAACATGTCTTTTTTTGGTAAACAATTGAATTGTTCTGTTGATGATTCATATTTCTGGCTTTCAAATTTAACTTCAAATTGACAACTATTTTGGTTAAAATATCAACTTTTACATTTCCTCTTGAGAGTTGTCTTGTCTAGTTGGATTTGTGATTATTCGGTTGAAAGTTTAATTAAATTGTTGAAGAATAATTTTTTTGATTGAAGATTCTATGCTTTGATAGATGATTCAACTATTTTGTAATACTCCGCTTTTTCGTTAAAAGTTAATTTTTTTATTGCAAATGTTCGTTAAAAAATCCGTATTTGGTCGAATAAGAATTGTTTCTAGTTAAAAATCAATCTTTCGGAAATTCAATCATCTTCGGTTAGAAATTATTCTTATTTTGTTAACAATCCATTGATTTTGTTGGAAAGTCTTATTAACAATGTGATTATTCCATTTTTGGTCCAAAAGTTGATTGCTTTATTAAAAAGGTTAAAAAATTCCGTGTTTGTCAAGATAAGAATTATTTCTAGTTAAGTGTTGAAATTGTTGAAAAGAAGTCATTCTTTTTGATTGGAAATTCAATTTCTTGATTGGGAATTTTACTGTTTCGTAAAAAATCCGTCTTTTGGATTTTTTGTCGAAGATAAATACTTTTGTGTTCAAAATTTTGTCATTGATTCTTCTTTTTGGGTTAAAAACTCATTTCTTTGGTTGAAAATTTTAATTTTTTGATAATACTTTGTTCTTTCTGTTGAAAATAATCCTTCGAACGTGAGACTCATTTATTCCATCTTTGGTTGGAAATTAATCTTAATCTGTTGAGAATGAATTCTTTCTTATTGAAAATCAACTGTTTTGTACGATTTGTTATTTTCCTTCGAAATATTTCTTTTTAATTTATTTGCTTGAAGGTTCGATTTTTCTCAACTGGATATTTAATTATTCAATTTTCGGTCCAAAAGTTCGTCTTCGCTTAAAAATACAACAATTTAGATAAAGTTTCTGTTTTCTTAAATGAATAATTTTGTTTGGTTTAAAATTCAACTACATGATTGAAATTCGGATTAGTTTGTTGAAAATTCATCTTTTTCCTCAAGTTCCATCGTTTCACTTCAAAATTTCTCTCTCGTAGAAAAATTAACCATCTAGTTGAAAATTTGTCTGTTGTGGTGTAAAATAAATCCTCTTGTTCGAAAAACTTATCTCCCTGGTTTAAATCGATCTATTTTGTTGAAAATTCAATTGAATTCAAAGAGTTTGGAGCATGCAAAAACTTTTTATCATCCAAAAAATGACGTTGAAATTTACTATTTTGGAGAAAAGTAGGATGAAAATGTTATTCCTACTCTTGACCCTCTTTTTCCTAGCCAAAAAATTTTTTTTTCATTCTGTAAAATTTAAATTTTTGTCTTTATTCTGTTGTCATTCAATCATGAAATGACGGAACTCGGAATTAAATCGAACGTCACTTAATCGGAAGGTAGCAGCAATATGAAAATCGACTTTCGGATTAAATTTCTTTTAAAAAATTTTAGTACTTGGAGTCAGTTCTGTCCCCTTCCGTTTCCGCCCGGAGGGACAGTCAACAGGCGGCGACACCTAGCACAGCATCGACGAGAAGAAAACGCAAAAGACTCGCCGACACTATATCTAGTCTCGTGCAAAATGGCACGGATTCACCAGCTGTTCACAAAAGGAGGTCCAGCATCAGTGACGCGGGGCATTTAAGTGTTAGTGGAAGTTTTTTAGACTGCACTGCAAGTCCCGACAAACAATTGCTGGATGGTAAATTTATTTTTCGAAATTTTAAATTTTATTTTTCCAGAAACTTTTGTTTCATACAGTTTGTATTATGTTGTTTCTGCTTGCCTTTTAATTCGTAGATATTCCAGAAGTCGAGTCCGTGAATACTGAAGCAGCAAGAAAAAATCTCTCACCTCGACATCAAGTCTTCCTCGAACTTGTCCAAACCGAATCCAACTATGTTGGGATTCTCAGTACGATAATGACGGTGAGAATTTTAATTAGCTTTAATTTATCTTTATCGAAGGGCTTAGACTCATGGCACTATTGATTCTACATATTTGGTACTTTAGGAAAACATTATTTTATTTTATTAAATCATCTATTCAATGTTTCCATCTTAGGCCTTGGATTATACATTTTTTCGACTCTAGAGAAAAATCATTCAGAATCACATTATTTCAACTTCTAAGACTTAGTAATTCAACATTTTGAAGTCGAAGACGTTCGAAATCGAATAACTTCAAATTTAATTAATGAAAAATAGACAACTGTGTATTAATATCTTTGATGAAATATCATCAGGGTGGCGACATTGACCGGAAAACCGGGAAATGACCGGGAATTTTATTGACTGGGAAAGAACCGGGAAATGATCGGGATAGGAACAGGGGATTGAAGAATGTAACAATCCTTTATTCTGATTCTCAAAATATTTGAATACATTCATACATCATGAGAGGAAGAACTTTTTTCTCCATTGTATGAAGAACGTTTTGCAAATTTGTTGCTCTGTGAATTTTTTTTAGCTAACTCACATTTGATGCTTGAATTGATGATAGGGAATTTCAGAAAAGAATTATAGTTTTTTTTTTAAGGACAGGGTGTTTCAGTGAAGAAAACAGGAACAGGGAATGTGTGTGGGAATGTGTGTTCTACTTGGAACAGGGAATTTTTTACATGCAACGGGAACTTTTAAAACCAATTATAATTCGGATTTAGAAGAGAGGAATTTTGAGAAATCGTTCCTTCAATTTAAAATTCGTCACAATTTTAAAGTCCCCTCTTCTTATTTTTAAATAAAGAAAGTACTTCAAGCAGTCTTCAGAGTAGAAGTAGTATTGCGGAGAAGAAAAATGTCTGAATTATGATAGAAAGCTTGTTTACATTTTCATTGCAAATTCATCCTTTTTGAGTAAGACAATCAACTACTTGTATGAAATCTAAACTTGTTTGTTGGAAATCAAATTTTCTTGTTAAGGGCAAATGGTAGTCTATGACGTAGTCCCGTAATGTATTTTTTCTCCGACTTCTTATTTCCAAAGTAAATAATATTTTGGGTTGAAACTTTGAGAGATTGAGGAAA
>WSXT02185526.1:0-36077 GCA_011762715.2 Neuroterus valhalla | reverse complement strand
ATTAAACTTCTTCGGGTTTTTTTTCTGAAGTGAGTTTTTTTGGGGGGTGGGGGTGGTGTTTTTTTGTGTTTTTTTGGTGGTGGGGGGGGGGGGGGGGGGGGGGGGGGGGGGCAGGAGAAGGTAGAGGGTTGATATCTTCACATAATTTTTCTAGCTGCCAATTATCCCATTTTCAGCTGTAAACTTTGAGGTCCGAAAGTTTGCACATTTTTTATGATTTTTACATACTCATTCTGGATTAGAAGGTATTAGTTTTATGCGAAAATTGACATTCGCGGATCCAATGAAATCTCCACGTTCTGAGACCCCTGAGTCAGAAAAAACGATTTTTAAGAAGGTGTCTGTCCGTCTGTCTGTAGTTCGTAGTCTGTAATCTGTATACTCGATAAATGTCGAAAGAATGATCATATTGGATTGTGCTTTGGCACACGTTTTAAAAACCGGAAAAGAAATGGAGCTTTCGTTAACCAGCTGTTTTAGATAAAAAATCAAAGAGAGGGAGCATTTTGCAAATTTTTTTGGACTTCTTTTCCAAGAATCAACAATTGTAAGTACAATTCCTTGAAGCACTCAAAAATTGAAACAATTCATCCTAATCATTTTCTTCGATAAAAAAAATTTCAGATTTATGGTATTTTCAAAATTCAAAAATATAAAAGAAAATAGGAATTTTTAGCTAAATAACGCAAGATTGAAGAGAAAGTCAGAGAGAAAAGTGTTTCTCCTTGGTAGCCCTACAAGATCGTGAACAAAACTTTTGAATTTTCTCAAAAAATCGAAAATCCAATTTTGGTCGCACAAAAAAAAATGAAAAATAGAAAGATTCATTTTTTGGTCAAACTATGTAAGGTACGGGAAAATATAAATGAACTAAAATTGTGCACCAAATTAAAATTCTACAAATTTGGTAAGATAAACCTTTTGAAAGGACAGGTAGTTTTTGCTTCATTTATGAAAAAGCATATAGAAAATGAAAAAAATGAACTTTTGGACAATTGACACAAGCTTAGGAAAAATCAAATAGACGCAAGTTATTTACCAGTAAAATATCTTCAAATGTATCATCAACTTCTTTAACAGGATATGTAGTTTTCATTTCAATCAGGAAAAATAACCATGTAAATGAAATAATAAAGTTTTTGAAAAAATGACTAAGGATAACACAAAAGATAGATAGAGAAAAGTTGTTCACCCGAGAAATATCTGTAAATTTTTTTATATTTTCCCCATTTCTACGCGTATTTTTGATTTCAATTGTAAGAACTAAAATTAAAAAATTGAATTTATAGAAAAACTACACAACATGTGAAAAAAATTAGGCAACAAAACTTCTCCAACGTTTCGGACAAAATTTGATCGAGTGAGCAGCATGAGACACGCGATGAGAATGTTTAGAGAAGCCGGAGAAGCTTTCACAAGAGAGAATTCACACTTATCAAAATCGAGGGCGAAGCGCGAGATCCGAAAGACGCGCGCCGTAGGCGCGCACAAACTTGCGAGCGACGAGAATTTGCCTGCGCAGCGGGCAGATTTTTTCCTCTCTTAGGGGTTGATTTGGGGTTTGTTCCGGAAGTCCGAGGGGGGGTTCTTGTAGGGCTTCCAAGAAAAAACGTTTTTTCTCTCTGACCTTCCTTTCAATCTTGCGTAATTTGGCTAAAGATTCTCATTTGAGATCTCCGAAGACAAAATGGAGCTACACTCATCGCTCGCCTAGAGGCCGGTATCGGGAGTTGTGGCCCTCAAGCGAAAAGCAATTAGAAATCCAGTTCGAACCAGATTTGGAGCGACGACTGACTAGGCGAAGGTAAACACTTAGGACCGTACGTATAGCCTCTGAATCGGTGCGTGAATACATGCGTCGGAAGTCTCCAAGTAAACAACTTCTATACTACGCATTACGGTACTGCCTTTTCGAAGCTGATGGGCCGTCATGCTGCGTCGTGCAAGGCTCGGGGGGAGGGGCAGAATCACTCAAGCATGAACAGCTGAGAAATCGGCACTCTGCCGAGAGGCCCCCAGGCAAGCGATAAGTGTATGTCGAACAATAAAATTTTTGTTCTCGCGCAAAATTTCGTTTTTCGAAATTCGTTTTTTATAAGCGTTGGAAACTACAGCCAGGTAGATGGAATGTGAAAAAAATATTCTGTTCATTTGAATGTTTGGAACTTCAGCTACAAGGGAATTTAAGGAATAGATTTATAAACGACTGCAGGATCATTTCTGATTTTAGAATCTCGTTAACCAGGATGGTGTGTCGAGAGACGAATTTTCGAGAGCTAAAGGAGCAGCAAAGGTGCTATTATTGTTAACGATGGTTCTCGTAAACGATATGCACGAAGTTTGTAGCTTCCCTTGTTACCCAGTCCATAAAATGGATACTGACTCCTGCATCGTTAGTTTCAATAGTGTCCAACCAGTTATCTCTCGACCACTTTTGGCACACCATGCTGTCATTTGCATCAACTCGGATTGCGAATATTGCAAATTCAAAATTGGCAACATCTACACATGAAGGGTGGCGATGCAGCGGACGATTTCATATTCCCGGTCATTACCCGGTTCTTCACGGTCAAGTTTTTCAATTTTCCCGGTCAACTAGAAGTAACATTCATATTTGTCGCGAAACCCCAATCTTTTTTTCCATACTCATGGCATTCATTCTAAACATCCTTTACCACAACAGATCAGACGTTGCAAAATAAATCAATTTTGAAAAAAATACTCAAATGTTCAACAAAAAAATATCATTTTTTTAAGTGAATATCCGAATAAAAAGATGAATCTTCAACTCGAGAACCTAAATTTTTAACCATGAAGGTGAATTTTCAAACAAGAAGATTAATTTCCAGATAGAAAGAATCATTAAAAAAATGTATATATAATGTTTCAACGGAATAGTCGAATTTAGAACTCAAAAAATAATTATTTGTAACGAAAAATGGAGCAGTACATTTTCAGATGAAACAAAAAATTTGAAACCAAGCAAAAGAGTTTTATACTAAAGCGAAGAATCTTCAACTGAAGGATTTGAGTTTTAAACAGATAAATTAACTTCTACTAAAAAATATCAATTGTCGAAAAAATTTTTAAATACTCAAATTTTAAAATAAAAAAAATGTATTTTTAACAAAACAAATAAATTTTTGACTGAAATTATGGAATCCTATAAATTAAATTTTCAGTTCAAAAAATTACTTATGACAAAAAAAAACTAACTCTGAACAAAAAAAAATAACTTTCAACAAACAAAAGAAACTGACTATCGAACAAACTAATACATTTTTACATAAAATAAAGAAAAACCAAATAAAATTGTGGATGTTACACTGAAGTAGTTTAAATTTAAACCAGACAGACAAATTTTTAACTGAAACGATGATCAGATAACTAGAATAGTTCTATTTGTGACAAAAACTTAGTTTTCAACCAAAAAATACAATAATTCAACAAAATGATTGGAGTTTGAACTATAAAAATAAAAATTTTTGAACAAAAATGGAATACGGACATTTTCGGCTTAAAAAATTAATCATAAACCAAACATAAGAGTTTTTAACTAGATTAATGTTCGACTAAAATGAAAAATGTTTAATTGCATAACTTGACCTGTTACCCGTAAAAAAGAATTTCTGAGGAAAAATATTAACTTCCGCAGGGAAATATAATTTTCTACCAACGAACCAACTTTTCAACAAAACTTGTGGAGTTTCAACGAAATAATTGAATTTTCAATTAAAAAAGAACTAGGAAAGATCAACTTTCCACTAAAAATCAAAAAGTTAAATTTTCATCTGAAGAAATGGATTTTCAATCAAACTGATGAATTTTCAGGTATAATGATGAATCTTCGAATGAAAAGATGTATTTTAGGCAAAAAGATTAATTTTTGACTATAAAGATTAATTATCTACAAAAAAAGCAAATTTTCACGAAGTACATAAATTTTCGAAGAAATAGCTTAATTTTCCAATTCAAGAATCACTGTTCAACTCAATACTTGAATTTTCACAAAAAAAAATATGAATTGATTTTTAACGAAGTAAATACAATTCCAACCAGAGATGAATTTTGAATCGAAATAATGCAACTTCAACATAAAACTTTAACTCTCAACAAACAAGTTTAAATTTCAAACAAGTCGTTGATTTTCTAATTAGAAAAGGATGAATTTGCAATGAACAATTTAAGCAAGTTTTCTATCGTAATTCAGAAATATTTCTCCTTCGGAATACTTCTTCTACCCTAGAGACTGCTTGAAGTACTTTCTTAATTAAAATCAAGGAGAGGGAAAATTGTGACGAAATTTGAATTGGATGAACGATTTTTTCAAATTCTCCTCTTCTAAATCTGAATAAAAATCAGTTTAAAAAGTTCCTGTTGCATGTGAAAATTCCCTGTTCCAAGTGAGATTATACTTCTTCACCGAAATTTCCTACCACAAAATAAAAAACATGATTGTGTTCTGAAATTTCCTGTCCCGGATTTTCCCGGTCAATGAAAATCCTAGTCATTCCCCGGTTTTTTCATAGTCAAGAAAATTCCTGGTATTTTCGCGTTTTTTGCCGGTCAATAATATTCCTGGTCATTTCCCGGTTTTTCCTGGTCAATAAAATTCCCGGTCATTTCATAGTCAATAAAATTTCTGGTAATTCCCGGTTTTCCCGGTGAATAAAATTCTTGGTCATTTCCTGATCAATAAAATTTCTGATCATTTCCCGGTCAATGAAATTCCTGGTCATTTCTCGGTTTTTCTCGGTCAATGAAATTCCTGGTCATTTCCTGGTTTTTTCCCTTTATATATAATTCCTGGTCATTTCCCTATTTTTCCCGGTCAATGAAATTCCTGGTCATTTCCCGGGTTTTCCCGATCAATAAAATTCCTGGTTTTCCACTTTCAATTAAATTCCTGGTCATTTCCCGGTTTTTCCTGGTCGATAAAATTCCTGGTCATTTCCTGGTCAATAATATTTCGGGTCGTTTCCCGGTTTTCCCTGTCTATAAAATTATTGGTCATTTCCTGGTCAATGAAATTTCTCGTCATTTCCCGGTCAATAAAATTCCTGGTCATTTCCCGGCCAATAAAATCCCTGGTAATTTCCCGGTCACTAAAATCCCTGGTCATTTCCCGGTCAATAAAATCCGTGGTCATTTTCTGGTCAATAAAATCCCTGGTCCTTTCCCGGTTTATTCCCTTTCAATAAAATTCGTGGTCATTTCCCGGTTTTTCACAGTCAATGAAATTCCCAGTCATTCCCCGGTTTGCCAGTCAATAAAATTCTTGGTCATTTTCCGATCAATAAAATTTCTGATCATTTCCCGGTTCATACTGACGAATGAAAATCCCCGATCATTTCCTGCTTTTTCCCTTTAAATAAAATTCGTGGCCATGTCCCGGTTTTCCAGGTCAATAAAATTCCTGGTCATCTCCCGGTTTTCCCTGGTCAATGAAATTCCTGGTCATATCCCGGGTTTTCCCGATCAATAAAATTTCTGGTAATTTCCCGATTTCCTCCTTTCAATAAAATTCCTGGTCATTTCCTGGTTTTTCCTAGTCAATAAAATTCCCAGTCATTTCCCGGTCAAAAATATTGCTGGTCATTTCCCGGTTTTCCCGGTCAATAAAATTCTTGGTTATTTCCTGGTCAACGAAATTTCTGGTCATTTTCCGGTCAATAAAATCCCCGGTCATTCATCGGTTTTTCCCGGTCAATAAATTCCTATTCATTTCCCGGTTTGCCAGTCAATAAAATTCTTGGTCATTTCCTGGTCAATAAAATTTCTGGTCATTTCGCGGTCAATAATATCCCTGGGCATTACTCGATTTTTCTCGGTCAGTAAAATTTCTGGTCATTTCCTGCTTTTTTCTGATCAATAAATTCCCGGTCATTTTCCGGTCAGTTACATTCCTGGTCATTTCAAGGTCAATAAAATTCCCGGTTTTTTCTCGGTCAATGAAATCCCAGGTTATTTCACGGTTAATTAAATTCCCGGTCATTTCCCGATTTGCCAGTCAATAAATTCTTGGTCATTTCTGGGTCAATAAAATTTCTGGTCATTTCCCGGTCAATGAAATTCCTGGTCATTACCCGATTTTTCTCGGTCAATAAAATTTTTGGTCATTTCCCGGTTTTTTCTGATCAATAAAATTCCCAGTCATTTTCCGGTCAATTACATTACTGGTCATTCCCGGTTTTTCCCGGTCAATAAAATTCCCGGTCTTTCCCGTTTTTCCGATTAAGTCGCCACGTTGACATGGTAGTGAATTTAATTCTGGAAAGGGAAGAGCAGCTCGAAAAAAAGTGGTTCTTGATAGACAACAATCAAAGAAACAATCAGAGTTCCACAAAGAACAAATTTTCTTTCATTAAATTTGTTATCACACCACCATTGTCAATCGTACAAGTATCAAACACAATTATGTGGAACCATTTATTAGAAACAGTCAAGTTAGAGATTAGGGTTAAAACCACCTCCTTGATCTACTAGAGCGTTAGATGGATGGACTCCCTTGTTTCTATCACGTCTCAGCAGATACCGCAGAATTTCATATCCAAGCAGATGGCATTTACGCGGATTAATTATTATCACAGCGAATTTCATTACCTAGTGAGTGCCGAAATGAACTACTATTGGTATTGTAGCAGAGATGTTTCGGATACATCCCGTTATTCCCGGTTATGCATCGGTATTATGGAATTCTGTATGCAGCGTACCCTTTGTGAAATTATGGAAAATAATTCTGGGATTCTCTATAAAATCGCTTCGGGCATCTCAGAGGAAATGTTTCCAGGGAATATTGGAACGTGTTTTAGATAATCGGATAAGGCAGGGATTCAAGAATTCAAGCTGTAACAATTGGCAATTCATACCAATCGATAAGACAATAGAAGATCGTGAAAAGAATTGTGGAACATGGAGGAAGACAATGTGAACATCTAAAAGATTAAGGTAGAAGATCAAGGTGGTATCAGAAAATGTATCAGACAATTCGAAACGCAAATCAACAGCGGAAGGTTATTAAAATACAACAGCAGATTGTTATAATGGCTAGGTTCGACAATGAAACATCCATTCTTATCAGAAGATCTTTGTCAGATATGATACCAGAGAAGAGTACCAGAACATTGGAACCATATCGTCAGGAAATGAATGCTCTAGAATTTAGAGAGAGCATACAACCTAAAATAACATTTGAATGGTAGATGAGGTCTATTAGAACTTGCAGAACATCTGTAGGAAATAATAGTACCCTAATAGAAAATGACAATGGCTTCACTCCGAGAGTATGAGTGGATCCTCTCGAGTTACAATAGGCTCAGTAATCCCTTGTGTTTTGCACTATCAATAGCCTAACAGGTCTCTTACACCTACAGTCCTACACCAAAGATATTGAAGACACCTAACCTGAGTCTGTCAGCAACTCCAGACTCGAAGGAGATTCGACAACCTCGTCTTAGATTTCTCTGGAAATAATTTCCCTCGCCAGACTGCTGAGATGGTTTCATTAGGACGTTTTATGACTCTTCGGAAATCCTCGACAACCTGGGTTGTCTGTTTCCGAAACTTTACGGGTTCTTCTATCAGAGTCATTAACTGTATCCAATCCACTAGACACTTCCATTATGTTTCAACTCTCCAATCTATGGAAGACTTCATCAGAGCTGATTTTTTTCTCCCAATTTCAAATTTTCCGCGCTCCGAATTACTTCCCAGTTGGGAAAAGTAATGTTACCAAACTTTACCGGAGCAAATTTTGTATTACAAGTTAAAGAATCTAGAATTATACAACTTTGAGGAAATTGCAGCAGAAGAAAGGCTGAATTCCCTAGAGTTTGAAATTAAAGTATTGCATTCTCGACAAATAGATCAATTTTTAAACAAAAAATTAGTTTAGCCATGAACTCTTATTGTTCAATCCCAAAAGACGAATTCCTAACAAAATAAAACAGTGATTTTCTACAAAACTTTCGAAAATTCTATACAGAACCACGTATTCTCAACAAAAACGTTGAATGATCAACCAGAGAAGATCAATTTTCAAACCAAATGACGAATTTTTGCCAAAAAATCGAAATTTCAATTGAAACAAAAAATTCCATGACCAGTTGTATCTTTAACCTAAAAATGTTAATGTTCAACCATAAGGATTTATTTTCAACAAAAAATAAAAGATGAAATTTCAACCAAATATTTGAACTTATCACCAAAGAGACGGAACTTCAACCAAGATGATTGATTTCTAACTAAATACATCAATTTCCAACATTAAATTGATTTTTAATTTCTTGAACTTTCAATTTTCCCGAATAGTTAAATTTTCAAATAAAAATTTTTTGTTCCCAATTAATCAACAAATGAATTTGAACCTCAACTAAAACCAAATAATTTTCAACAAAACAGTTGCTTGTTTGTTTAAAGACATTGATGTTCAACCTAAATAATAAATCTTCGAACAAACAATTATGTTCACGAAGAAGTAGTTGAATTTTCAACCAAAACTGTAGAAGTTGAGTTTGAACCTCAAATAAAACCCAATACTTTTCGAAAGAACAGTTGCTTTTTTGACTAGAAACATTAATTTTCAACCTAAATAATAAATCTTCGAACAAAACATTAATTTAATCAAAGGAGTTGTTGAACTTTCAACCAAAATGGTAGAAGTTGAGTTTGACCCTCAACTGAAACCAACAAATTTTCAACAAAATAGTTGCTTTTCGCCTAAGAATATTAATTTTCAACCTGAAAAATAAATCTTCGAACAAAAAATGAATTTTCACGAAAAAGTTCTTAAATTCTCAACCGAAAATGTTAAATTTGATATTTCAACTAAAAAGGATTTTAATTTATGTTCGAAACAGTTTTTTTTCACCAAAAAAAAAAAAAGATTTTTCAACAAGACAGTTATATACCCAACTAAAACTAAATAATTTTCAACCAAGAAAGCTGCCTTCTGAACGAAATAGTAGAAATTTCAACAAAATAGATCAATTTTTATCAAAAACCAGTAACTTCCAGTGGAAATTATTTTACCAATTGGAAAAATTACTTCTCGTTGAAAAAATAATGATGATAAATTTCCGAAAAAATAGTGAAATCTCATAAAACTAATAGGATTAATTTTGAACGCAGTTGAAAATTAAATATATTGATAGACAAACCATATTTCTTAGAAAAAGAAAGTTAAATGTTTCACCCGAAAATATTAATTTTAAACCAAGAAGGTCCATTTTTCACAAAGAAAAAATTTTGACTCATGACTAATTACAACCAAATACTTGAAATATTGAACCAAAAGTGAATTTTCGAAAAATAATAATCTTAAGATGTTAATGTTTTTTGTCTTTTGGTCTTATCAATATTCAAATAATCTATTATTTAAATATTGTTTTTTTACAACTTTGAAAAAACAATATTCAAATAAATATTTATTTAAATATTGAAAAGACCAGTTGACAAAAAACATTACCAAACTAATGTTACTATGTAGGCCTGGTCAAATCCGTAACATGAAAATTGAATTTCGAAAAATAGGTTGAATATGAGATCCAAAAATACAAATTATTACCCAAAAATTATTTAAGAAATTCGAATTAGAATTCAATTATGACAAAAAGACGAATTTCCACCAAAATAGTTGAAATTTCAACCAAATAGACGAATTTTTATCGAAAAACGATTGATTTTCAACCAAAAATGGAAAGGGGAATATTCAGTTGAATAAATAATTTTTACACAAGCAAGTGGGAATGTCCAACAAATTGATTTAATCTATATAAAACAATGATTATCCTAAGAAGTAGTTCCATTTTCTCCTACAAGTGAAACAGTTATTTTTTCAGTCAAAAGAATGACTATACTATGAAGAATGCGAAACGAATTCCCGAAAAATAGTTTAATGTGGAATTCAAAATTGAAGAAAAAATTAAAATGAAGTTTCTTTTTAATCTAAAAAATTTGGGTTAAAATCTGCAGGAAATGCAGATTTTAGTTCAATGTTATCAAATAATCAAATAAAATTCCTAAAAAAGTACAAAATTTATATTTTTACTCAAAAAAGATATTCTTGAGATGAAAGTTCAACTACTCGATTGAAAAATGAAGTTCTTTCCAACAAAATTTTTTTTTTAGATTCACCTCTTTGGTTTGAAATTTAATTATTCGGTTGTAAATTAACTTCTGTGCCAAAAATTGGAAATTAATATTTCAGTTTTTGATAATTATTTGAAGATATCATTTGCATTTTCAAGTCCGAGAATCATCAATTTAAAATTGCAATCAACCCAAATGACAATTAATTCGGTCATGAGTGGAGCGTTCTACATATAATTGATATAGAGCTCTACTCATGTATCGTGGTGGATGACGCGAGTATACATCCCTCTATCATATGGATTTTAGTGACTAATTTCGGTCTTCATAAATTTACCGAATCTGAATTAAATTTAAAATATTGAACTTAATTTGTGGACTAGTGCCAATAATTAATTTCCAAAGTAAAATTGTGCGGACGAGGTGGTCTAACAATTTCTGGACAGAATAAAAAAAACTACCTCGGACAGGATCTGAACCAATTACGCTACCCGATCGCAACGTTTCATGTTCCTTCCGTTTCCACAGGATGACGCGGGTCTGAATCTACATTTCTCCTCAAACCAATCGAGACTGCGTCGATTACTTGGTCCTATAATTTTCGAGAAACGATAAAAAGATTGCTTTTACCCGAATTTGAACCAGGTACCTCACTATACGTGAGTGGAGAGTTATACCAATTACTCCACCGAGGCTTCAAAATGGTGTGATACTAGTAAGCATTTCCCTATAAAAGTGGCCGCGAAGAATTAAAAACGATATGCTGTGGCCTAAGTGGCGTAATTGGTACAACGCTCCACTCATGTCTTGTGGCAATAATTAATTAGCAATGTAAAATTGTGTCCTTGACTTTGTCTAATAATTTCTAGACAGGAAGAAGAAAAACCGCCTCGACCAGGATTTAAACCAAGTACGCCACTGGACATGCCTGGAGCGTTATACCAATTACGCGAACGGGGCAAAAAAACGTTTTATGTTCCTCCCATTTCCAGAGGATGACGCGGATCTGAATCTACGTTCTCCCTCAAACTTGACATAAAGAACTACGAAAGATTTGCTGTGGCCCAGTGACGTAATTGGTACAACGCTCCACTCATGTTTCGAGGCGGATAACGCAAGCCTGCATCTCTTAATCCTGTGGATTTCAGTGACTCATTCCGGTCTAGATAAATTTACCGAATCTGGAATATTGGAATTATTTATACTCTCTCCCCTTTACGGGTTTGAGAGTCTCTACATAACACCTGTCCTCTACATCTAGTAAATTCTCCTTCACATAACCTGTCCAGAGTGCGAGGCGGGAATTGAACCCACAACCAGGAGGAGTGGGTCCAAAGCTCTTGCCTTAGCACACACGACCAAATCTGAATTCACTTTAAGATATTGATCTTAATTTATTGACTAGTAGAAAAAATTAATTTTTAATGTGAAATTGTATAGATGACTAGCTCTAATAATTCCTGAACAGGAAAAAAAACTGCCTCGGCCAGGATTTGAAGCAAGTACGTCACTAAAAATACCTGGAGCGTTATACCAATTACGCCACCGAGACTTCACAATGGTGTGATGAGAGTAAGTATTTCCCTGTAAAAGTTGCCATGAAGGATTACAAACGATATGCTGTGGCCCCACTGGCGTAATTGGTACAACTCTCCACTCATGTATGGTAGCGTTCCCGGTTCCAATCCGGAGCAAGGCAGATTTTTTGTTTCTAACAAAATTTACATTTGAATTATTCGATATCTCAATTGTTCGAAATCAAATATCTCCATGAAAGTTTTTCTGACTCGCTGCACATTCTCTTCCATGAGTCCTTATCTGTGTTTCCTCCTCGCACATCCGTTCGCTCTCTTGACTAAAGTAGCAAGAAGATTGACGGGAGAAAAGTGATTCAATCAAAAAGAAGGAAAAGACAGATCACACTCGTTCCAAAACACAGACCCAATGAAGGTAGCTGATCTATCCCTCTAGCAATCACCCCAGGTGGAGAGTTTCACGACGCCATTAAAATAACCTACTGAAAATTTCCTCAAATATTTACATTTCAGACGACTTTATTTCATCCCAGAAATTCTTGGGTAATAATCTTAAACAGGATTCAGGTTGAACGAGGTACGATTTACTAAGATCGTAAATTCCGCTCGATTCCTTCGACTCTGCTCGGTCGACCAAAATGTTAAACGTAGTATGAGAAATAGCCAATCAGGAAGCTGTTTTAACTGATAGTCTAGCAGATGGTGGGGCTTGATAAAGCCGTGGAAAGTGAAACGGATAAATAATATTTCACAAATACGTGGGAGCAATTCGCTGGGGAACTATTGATCCGTGAAACAGGGAATTTGTCAAAGACCGATTTATTCGTTCGGATTTGTTATTCCAGTACAGACTGGCTCTTCTGAACCCCTTCCTTCCCGCGAGAATAACTTCCCATCCTAGTATCGATAAATCAATTCCTGAATAATGAAAGAGTATTGAATTGATAAAGGATGGCGATTTGAAATGAGATCTAAACCAGAAGAAATATTTTCTTGTTTTAATGGTTTCAAAGTTCTTTTTAAATGGAGAAATCGGGGTATATTTTGATCGTTTTTTGGTTTTATTTTTTACTTCGGAGTTATTCATAATTTATAATTTTGAACGATCGGAATAAAGAATAATTCGGACTAATAATTTTTTGGAGAAAGAGAAAAATCTACCTCAGCCAGGATTTGAACTCGGAACGCGACTATGAATGAGTGGAGCGTTGTACCAACTAGGTCACTGAGGCTTCAGCAAATGTTTTCTAATCCCGAAAGTTGCCATGGAAAATTGAGAAAATTGAATTGAAATTCTGAATAATTACCTCTCGGATGTGAATGTAGAAAATAATTCTTTCTAAATTTATGAAATCATCACTTTGTACATTTTTATTATTCAAAATATTTTTGAAACTCGCAGGAAGATATTTTTTAATCAAAAAAGTTTTGAAAAAAAGTGAGACTTACTTTTCAGTGCCTCATTCAAATTTGAAGACCATTTAGGAAGCGACATGAGAAGAACTTACCTACAACAAATAATAAGAACATAAATTAGTCAATTTTATAATACAATTTTTATACATTCTAGAACACATTTTATAAAACAAGTATCAAACCGAAAATAGAATAGTGGGGCGTTATAATACTACAACACCAAGGCTTTGTCAACAAATTTAATGAATTTTTTGAAAAATTTTGCCAGGTTTTCCAAAACATTCGAAAAACTTTGATACCCTTTGTAGGGAACATTGAATTCTGAACAAAATAGATCAACTTTTTTTTAAATAGTTGGATTTTCAACCTTTAAAAGTTGACTCCTTAACCAATGATTCGAATTTCAATTAAAAAAGTGAAATATTTGACAAAAAATACAATAATTCCCATCTAGAAATGCAATAGTGGAGCGTTATACCCATTACGCCGTCCATGCTCTCCTAAAACATATTTTGAATTACAAATTTCTTCCAGATTCTCCAGAGCATTCAAAAAATTTCAAACCCCTATGAAAAATTTCTGAAATGAAAATGCTCATCCGAGAGGAAGAATTTTAAATGGAACAGGCGAATTATTGACAAAAAACAGAAGGCTCCAACAAAAGATTGAGTTTTCAACGAAATAAATAAATTATTCACGGAGGAGTTGAGTTTGTAACCACGAAAGGTGATCTTGAATCGAATATTGGAATAATTAAACAAAAAACACGAGTTTCCACCTAAAAATGCAATAAAGGAGCGTCATAAAAATTGTGCCATTGATGCTCTCCTATGAAATATTTTAAATTACAACCTCCTTCCAGATTCTTCAGAGAATTTAAACAAACTTCTTACCCTAAAAAAAGTATTTCCGAAAAGGGTATTCTCATTTCAAAGGAAGAATTTTAAATGAAACAGGCGAATTTTTAACCAAGAACGGATGGTTCCAACAAAAGATTGAGTTTCCAGCAAAATGAATAAATCATTCACAAAGGAGTTGAGTTTGCAACCTGGATAGGTGATTTTCAAACAAATATTGGAATGATTAAACAAAAAGTACAAGAACTTCCACCTAAAACCTCAATAGTGGAGCGTTATACCAATTGCGCCACCGATGCTCTCCTAAAAAATATCTTAAATTACAACCTTCTTCCAAATTCTTCAGAACACTTAAAAAATTTCTAAACCCTAAAAAGTAATTCCGAGAAGAAAATCCTCATCTGGAAGGAAGAATTTTGGATGAAACAGACGAATTTTTGACCAAAAACAGATGGCTCCAACACAATATTGAGTTATCAACAAAATAAATGAATCTTTCAGGAAGGAGTTGAGTTTGCAGCCTCGAGAGGTGATTTTCAAACAAATATTGGAATAATTAAACAAAAAGTACAAGAATTTCCACCATAAAATCCAAAAGTGGAGCGTTATACCAATTGCGCCATTGATGCTCCCCTAGAAAATATTTCAATTACAACCTTCTTCCAGATTCTCCAGAGCATCAAAAAAATTTTGAACCCTATGAAGTATCTCCGAAAAGAAAATCGTTATCTGGAAGGAAGAATTTTTGATGAAGTAGGCGAATTTTTTACCAAAAACAGATGGGTCCAACACAATATTGAGTTATCAAAAAAATAAATGAATCTTTCAGAAAAGAGTTGAGTTCGCAACCTCGAAAATGATTTTCAAACAAATATTGGAATAATCAAACAAAAAGCGCAAGAATTTCCACCTAAAAATCCAATAGTGGAGAGTTATACCAATTACGCCACCGACGCTCTCCTAAAAAAAACTTTGAATCACCACCTTTTCCCAAATTCTCCAGAGCATTTAAGAAATTTCTAAACCCTGAAAAGTATCCACGAAAAGGAAATGCTCATCTGAAAGGAAGAATTTTAAATGAAACAGCCGATTTTTGACCGAGAACTGATGGCTCCAACAAAAGACTGAGTTTTTTACAAAATAATTAATTTTCAACAAAAAAGTTCAATTTACAACCTGTAATGATTAATTTGAACCAAAAATGGAATATTGGAGCATTATACTAATTTCGCCGCCGAAGTTCTTGTAACGAATATTTCAAATGAGAACCTTTTTCTAGATTCTTCAGAGCATTTGAAAAATGTCTCTTTCTTTTTCCATGATTTCGGAAAACATCAATTCTAAATGAAACAGATAAATTTTTGACCAAAAATAGATGGCTCCAACAAAGCAGTGACTTTTCAACAAAATAATGAAATTTTTAACCAGAAAATATGAATTTTCAACCAAATATCAAAATGCTCAAACAGAGAATACAAGTTTTCAACCGAAAATGGAAAAGTGGAGCGTTCTACCTATTAGGATTTTCCAAAAAGGAAATCTTGATCCAAAAGGACAAATTCTAAATGAAACCGACGAATTTCTCACCTATAACAGATGGCTTTAACACAGCATCAAGTTTTCAACAAAAACTGAATTATCAACGAAAAAGTTAAAATTTCAAGCTGAATAGATGAATTTTCAACCGAATATTAGAATTCCCAAATAAGGAATACAAGTTACCAACCAAAAATGGATTAGTGGAGCGTTATACCAATTTTGCCACCTAGGCTCCATCATCGAATATTTCAAATTTCAACCTCTTTTTAGGTTCTCTAGATCATTTAAAAATGTTTTCACCTTTTCAGGTTTTCCAAAAAAGAAAATCCTGATCCGGAAAGACAAATTTCAAATAAAACAGAAAATTTTTTTACCTGAAACAGATGGCTTCAACAAAACATCAAGTTTTCAACAAAAATTGAATATCAACAAAATAGTTATATTAACATTTCAAGCCTGAGTAGATAAATTCTCAACCAAATATTAGATTTCCCAAACAAGGAATACTTGTTCACAACCAAAAATGGAATAGTGGAGCGTTATACCAATTACGCCATCGGTGCTCTTTTAATAAATATTAAAATCAAAAGCTTTTTCTGGGTTCTTCAGAGCATCACAAAAGATTTTATACCTTTTCCAGGATTTCCAGACTCTGTGGCAACTTTCTTTCCAAGAATTGAATGATTTTAAGGTGCATGCACTGCTTGTAAGAAAAGAAAAGACTGAATTTCAATGTGGAAATTGAATCCAAGGCGAGCTAGCAGTTGGGAATTCATCGATTCGCAATAAACCACATAAATCAAGGCACACGTGTTCCTTATCTTCTATGGTATTCTTTTCGAGACCTTTTCTCGTTTTTCGATACTGAAAGAAATCTGAGCACCTGCTATGTTTATGTCATATGAATATTTCGATTCAAGTTATACATATTCACATTTTTTATTAAAAATCTTTGCCTTGAATTTGCATAAATAACCGTACATTTATACGTTTCAGGTAAAAGACACCAATTTTCAACATAATGATTCAACATTCAACTAGAGTGTTTAATCGTCAAGCCAAAAAAACGAAATACACTGGAATACCGGAAAATGCCAGGTTTCCGGCTTGGCCATCAACGGCCTTGGGCCACCAACGCGAGTGCTGTAACGAAAACAGTCTGTCTGAACCGTATGAACTATTTCTATGCGCTTTTCGACCGTTCGTGCAACCACGAAATTGCCCGCTTGGGTACTATCCGCTCTCAGTGTACGGCATTGGTCGAGTTTAGTGCGTGTTCAGTGCCTTCCTCCAAATCCTCTTGGACAGTCCCGTCCATTTTTGGAATAAAGAAATTTTCCAACGGAATGGATAAATTTCGAAACAAGCAGTTAAATCTTTGAAAAAAAAGCCTTTCCAACAAAATGCTCGAATTTAAAATCAAATATATTTATTCTTAAATGATAAAGATAAGTTACGAACCACAAATAGATTAGTTGAATTTTCAGTTGGAAGAATTGCTTTTCAACAATAACAAGATCAATTTTTCACGGAAAAGTTGATTTTTAACCATGAAAGATGGATCTATAATCAAGAATATTGACTCTTCTACCAAAAAAGATGAATTTCCAATCGAAGAGGACAAATTTGAAGAGAGAAAGAGAGAAGTCTTCAACCAACAACAAATGACTTCAACAGAACATTGAGTTTTTAACAAAATAAGCCAATTTTCAACCTAAATAAACGAGTTTTATACCAGATAATCAAATTTCCTTCCGAATGGTTAGAATGCCAAACAAATATTTGAATTTTCAAACAAGTAAACATGAATATTCAAAAACAAGTTCTCTTTCTTTTCTCTCAACTCTCTTCTTCCCTTAACTTTCTTCTTCTCTTCTTCTCTCCTTCTCTTCTCATTCTAACGCTCTTCTTCTCCTCTTAACTCTCTTTTTCCTTTTCTCTCCCCTCCCCTCTTGACCATCCTTTTTTCCTTCATTCTTTTTTGTTCTTCCTTTCTATCTACGTGTCTTTCTTCCTTCCTTCCGTCCTTCATTCTTTACTTTTTTCCTTCTTTCTTTCAATGGGTTATCTTTCTCTCTGTCTATCTTTCTTCCTTCTTTCTTTCCTCCCTCCTACCCCTCTTCCTCCCAACCCTCATTCCTCCTTCTGTTCCTTCCTTTCTTCTTTACTTTCTCCCTTCCTTTCTGTCTTTCTTCATTCATTCCTTTCTTCCTTCTTTTCTTTCTTTCTGTCTTTATTTTTGTCTTTCTCCTTTCTTCTTATCTTTCCTTCCTTCCTCTCTCCCTCTCACCGTTCCTTCCTTCCCCCTCACCACCTTCTTTCTTCCTCCTTCCCTCTCTTCCTTTCTTCCTTCTATCTCTCCTTCGTTCTTCTTTTCTCCCTTTCTTCAATTCTTCTTTCCTTTGATTCCTTTTCCTTCTGTCTTCTTTTCATCCTTCCTTTCTCTTTTTCATTTCTCTCTCTTTCTGTCTTTCTTTCTTGATTCCCTTCTTCTCCTTTTCATAAGAAGCTTACGTTGAAACCATGTGGTGGTACTCACACACTGATGTTCTGCATCAGAAAATTTCACAATCCTCAAATATTGTGGATTGTGTCAAATATTGATCTTGTTTTTTTTTTGGAAATTCGACTCTCTCTCTTCTTTAAACTCTCTTCCTCTCTACTTTTCTCAACTCTTTTTTCTCTCCTTCTCTAAACTCTATCCTTCTGTTCTTCTCTTTAATTCCCTCTTCTCTTCTGCTCCGTACTCTCTCTTGCTCTTTCTCCTTATTCTGCATATTCTTCTTTTCTTTCCCTTCTCTTCTTTTCTCTCTCCGATCTTTTCTCTCCGTCTCTTATTCTCTTCCCTTATCCTTCTCCCCCTTTCTCCTTCTTCTGTTCTTTTATCAACTCTCTCCTTCTCTTCTTCTCTTAACTCTCGTCTTCTTTCCTCCTCTTTAGTCTTAACTTCTATTTCTCTCTACTCTTTTCTTCTCTTATCTTTCTCCTTCTTTTCTATATTCTTCTCTTTTTTCTACTCTCCCCTCTTCCTCTCTTCTTTTCTTAACTCTTTTCGTCTCTTCTTCTTTTCTTCTCTTAACTCCCTACTTTTATTTTTTGCTGAAATCTCTTCTGCCTCTTACTATCTACTTCTCTTCTTTGCTTGATTCTCTTCACCTCTCAACTATCTTGTTCTCTTATTCTTTTCTTTTCCTAACTCTCATGTCCTCTTCACTCTTCCTCCCTTTTTCTCTTCTCTCACACTATCTTCTTGTCACTGTCTTCTCTTCTCTTATTTTCTTCTCCTGTCCACCTTCCCCTTTCCCTTCTTCTTCCCTTCTTGTTCTCTTATTCACTTCTCATCTGCTTCTCCCCTTTCCTTTTCCTTCTTTTCTTCTTTTTCGCTTCTTCTATTAGCTCCCTCCACCTCTTTCACCTCTCTTTCTTCTTCTCTTCTTTCGAATCTCTTCTTATCTTTCCTCGCTCTCTCTCTCTCTCTTTCCTCTTTCTTCTCCTATTCTTCCCTTAACTCCCTTCTTTTCTTCTCCTATCAACTCTCTCCTCTTTTCGGCTCAACTCTCTTCATCTCTTCTTCTCTTGACTCCCTTTTTCTCTTCTCCTCCTCTCCAAAAAAAGTTTACGCTTCAACCACTAAACCCTAACGCACACACTATTTTTCCCGTAAATGAACAAACTTAATTCATCTTAAAATTCATTTGAAAGAAGTAATATCGACTTGACATCGTGATTTTGCAAAGAAAATGTCAACGTGAGAATTGCGGAATGAAATTATATTGAATATCGATACCACTTAGTGATTCCTCATCCGATACGTGACACTCGCAAGAAAGCCTTGCATTGGTTATAGGCGCCGCGACGCTGGCGTCTAATACGAGTGCGAACGCAGTTCCATAAAGGCATATACAATACATAGAAAATACAAGACCTAAAATACCGTTATCGATCCACGTATCGATAGTCTAGTAAACGAGGCTATGGAACATCCAAATAATTTTCTATAGCTCAGAGCTTCCCAGGAGCTCGCCTGAAATAGAATTGGCCTCAAATTTCTAAAGAATTTTCGAAATTTTAAGTAAATACATGGATATTTTTTGGAGGATTCTGAATATTTTCCAGTAATTTGAATAACAAAAAAAGGAATGACTTTCAACTTTGCTGGGATTCGAACACCGGACATTTCGTTTACCGGACGAAAATATGGTTGAAAAGTCATCTTTTCAGGTTGAGAATGAAACTTTCTTGCTGAAAATATATTTATTTCGTCGAGAACCCAATATTTTGTCAAAAATTTGTTGTTATTTGTTATTGGATGAATTGAGTGAAAAATATCTTCTTATTTATCAAAATACAATTTTTTCAACTCAAAATTTAACTTTTCCATTTTTGGTTGAAATCGCATCTTTTTCGTCTATAATTCGTTTATAAATGATTGAAAATCAAAATATTGTTTAGTTGATGTGTCAAATTTTACATTCTCTATTCAACTCCTGTTGTAAATTCATCTGCATTGTCAACAAATTTAATTAGTTCGTTAAAAATTCCATAACTTTTCCACTTTTTTGATTGACTCCCTCCTCCTCTTTTCTTCTAAACTCTTTCCGTCTCTTCTCCTCCAAACTCTCTTCTTCTCGCCATTTCTTCTTTTCTTCTGCTCTTCTTCTTTTGAATCTCTTCTTCTCTCCTACTGTTAACTCTTTTCTTCTCTTTAGTCACATCTTCTCTCTTTCTCTTCTTCTCTTAACTCTCTCCTTCTATTTTCCCTCCCTCTCTTCTCCTGTTCTTCTCTTCTCCTCTGCTCCTCTGCTCCTCTGATTCTACCCTTTTCTTCTTCTTCTCTTCTCCTTAGCTTCTTCTCATCCTCTATCAGCTCTGTTCACCTCTTATAATTCTAAATGAAAATTTGAATTTTCAAAGAAAAAGAATAAGGTTTCAAAAACAAGTTTTTTTTCTCTCAACTCTCTCCTCTCAAGTTTCTTCTCTCCCCATTTTCTTCTTCTCTTAACTGTCTTCAATTTTATTCCCTTGACTCTCTTCTTCTTTTCTTCTCTCAACTCTCTTCGTCTCTTCTTCTTTTATTTTCTCCTTCTGTTCTTCTCTCCTTCTCCTAACTCTTTTCGTCTCTTAACGCTCTTTTTCTCTTCAACTTGTCTTCTCTTCTCTTCCTTTCTCCTTCTCTTCTTCTCTCCTTCTTGTAGTCCTTTCCTCCCGTCACGACCTTCTTCTCTTCTCCTCCTATATCTTTTCTTGTCTCCTTTTCTTCTGCTCTTCTTCTCTTGACGCTCTACTTCTCTCATCTCTCTTCTTCTCTTCTTTCCTTCTGCTCCTTCCTCTTAACTCTCTTCTTCTCTCTTTCTCTACTGCTCTTAACTCTCTTTTTCTCTTCTTTTATCAACTCCCTTCTTCTATTCTCCTCCTATATCTCTTCTTTTCTCCTTCTCTCCTTCTTGTAGCCCGTCACGCCCTTCTTCTCATCTCCTCCTATATTTCTTCTTGTCTCCTTTTTTCTGCTCTTCTTCTCTCAACGCTCTACTTCGCTTATCTTTCTTCTTCTCTTCTTTCCTTCTGCTCTTTTCCTCCTAACTCTCTTTTCCTCTTATTCTCTCAACTCTCTCCTTCTCTTCTCCTCCTATATCTCTTCTTCTCTCCTTACCTTCTGCTCTTCTTCTCTTAACTCCTCTTTTCCTCATCTTCGCTCGACTCTCTTCTCTTCGATTGGAAATTCGTCCTTACGGTTTGAAATTCCACCGATACATTGAAAATCAAAATTTCTTATAATAAAATATCAATTATGCTTATTTCATTGAGATTTTGTCTTTTTTAGTGAAATTTTTTTTTTATTTGTTGAAAATTTAGATTTTTGGTGGGAAATTCATCGATTTGGGTGAAATCGAACGTGTGTTGTGCGAAATTGGTTCAAAATATCGATTTCAGGTGTTTTGGAAAATTTCCAAATTTGAGTATTTTGAAAATACCAAACGTAAATTAGAAATATTCAAAGTTCTCGAATTGGGAGGACTTAATTTTTTTTTTAAAAGACTCTTTTGGAATCACGTAGATATTAAATACAGGAATACTAAATAATATTTACGATCTCTTATAATAAACACTTTTTCATTAAATTTTTTTTTCGCGTCTGAGAATATTTTATCGTCCAGGGTTTTACGTCACGTAGGAAATTGCGTCAAACATCAATTACTTGTGTATAAATATTATTGAAGGAAAATGCGATTTGGACACGTACCTAAAAAACTCGGAATATTTTATATTTTAAAACATTAAACGAAACAAATTTTTATTATTTTACTGAATAAAAAGGAAAGTCGGGAAAACAAAGAAATTTGAGATTAATGTGAAAATTAATATTTTAATTTTAAAAACTAAAGTATCATTATTGTGGACTTTTCATTGCTGGAAGTTGTTTTCTTCCAAATTGGAAATTTTCAAAATTGAATCTACAAACATATTTATAACAACAATGATAAATCATTACTCTAATATTTAAGAATCATGAGTTGAGCCCACCCCGAAAGGGATTTGGCTTAATGGTATAATAATAATAATAATAAAAGTTCCCTCAGTATCTGATTAAAAAGTGAAGAAGTTGAAAGACAGTAACTAGAAAAAGAAAATCAAAGAATAAAAAATTGAAAAAAAATCTGTCTGTGTGAATAAGAATAAATAATTGTGAATTTACAATTACATAGAAGGAACATTTTTCAAAATGCCTCTGAAATAAAAAATTTTACAAAAAAAAAAAACAAAAAAAACGAAGAACTTGTTACCAATTCCAAACACCTTGTGAATAACAATGCAGAAAAATAAAGAATTTTCGCAATGCCATTTCAGAAGCAAAATTAATTTTTTTTAATCAAAAAATTACTCCGACAAAATATAAACATTTTAGTTTTCTTCCGACATTTTCGTTTTATTTTTCAGTTTCTTATACGAAAAAATTCATTAGCTGAAATTAAAGAAAGTAATTAATTTTTTGGTTATTTACAATCTTTTACAGTTTTGAACTATATAAAAATATATTTTTTTAAATAAATATTTTTTTCTTATCGCATACTACTATCTTTTACAGTATAAAATTTGTCTTGTCCTAATGAAACTTCAACAATGTATTTCCAATTTTTGTTTCTTTCCTGACCAAGAAATTTTTCGCAGTTAAACATTCGACTTTTTGGTTTTTGATTTTTTTTAGTCCGACGCTCTGGTAGAGGATTGGTTGAGGATTCAACGATTTTGTTGGCAATTCAACTATTTTCATGAGATTGAACTTTTCTCTTGAAATTTAATGAAAATTGATAAAAACTTCAAATATTTTGGTATGAAATTCGAATAAAAGGTTGAATATGAACCTTTTTGTTTCAAATTAATTTATTCGTGTTGAAATCCAAATCTGTTTTGTTAATGAATCGTCTTTGTGACATAAAAATGAATTTATTCGGTTGATAACACAGCCGCACACAAAAAATATGTTTTTTGGATCGCTGAAACCGGATCCGCAGTTCATTTTACTCCATCACGTCAGGTTTTTAAAATCACTTTATTTCTGGGTGTCTGTAAAGGCTTTTTGAAGTTATCTCAAAAACCTCACGTGATCGAGAAAGATGAACTTCGAATTCGGTTTCAGCGACCCAAAAACATAATATTGTACATCACTCAGACCAGCATTACTTTCATTTTAGGGTATTCTTGGGGACTTTTTTGGGTTATGTCGAAAACCTGACGTGATGGGATAAAATGAACTTAGGATTCGGTTTCAGCGACCCAAAAAACATAATATGGTCCATCACTCGGGCCAGCATAACTTTCATTTTAGTGTATCTTTACTGACTTTTTTGGGTTATGTCGAAAACCTGACGCGATGGGGTAGAATGAAGTTAGGATTCGGTTTTCAGCGACCCAAAAAACATATAATTACCATGACCTCATCCGCAGGTCATAAGACTCAATTTTTTCGTGCGGCTGTGTAATTTGTCTTGTTTGGTTGGATATGAATAATTTTTCAAACACTTATTTATTTGGCTACAAATTGAACGGTTTAGTTTGAAATGATTTAGCATATTTATATTTTTATATTTTTAGCATAAAAACTTAATTGTTCTTGTGAAATTCTCAGCTTTTTGACGTGCAAAGCCTTTTTTGATGAAAATTTCAAATATTTAGGAATAAAATTCTTCTAATAGGTCGAATATGAACCTATTTGTTGAAAATTCATTTTTCGTTTCAAAATTTTATTGCTTTTTGTTGATAAAATGTCTTTGTGGCATAAAAATGAATTCGTTTCGTTGATAACACAGCAATACGGAAAAAATGTGTTTTTCGGATCGCTGAAACAGAATCTGAAGTTCATTTTACCCCATCACATCAGGTTTCTTTCATAACCTCCAAAAGTGTTCAAAGACACCCTCAAATGGAGAGTAATAATGCTGGCCTGAGAGCCAGGCCATATTATGTTTTTTGTGTCGCTGAAACCGAATCCGAAGTTCATTTTATCCCGTCAAGACAGGTTTTCGAAATAACTCCATTTCTGTTTGTCTGTTAAGGCTTTTTGAGGTTATTTCGAAAACCTCACATGATCGAGAAAGATGAACTTGGAATTTGGTTTCAGCGACCCAAAAAACGTATAATATGGTTGATCACTCAGGTCAGCATTACTTTTCATTTTAAGGTGTCTATAAAAACATTTTGAGGTTATGTCGAAACATGCCGTGATGAGGTAAAATTGAACGTCGGATTCGGTTTCAGCGACCCAAAAAATATAATATGTTGTTATCTTTGCGACATTACAGGATATGAAGAAAAAATTTCAATGTCCAAAAACCACATATTACAACATTAGTAATTACCAAATAGTTCCGCAAATCATTATTCGTCACGCGCTTCGTCACCGCAAATTCTCCTCGAAATCCCCAAATTTCACGAATTTGATATGACAAATATGTCATTGTAAAAAAAGAAGCACGAACAAAAAAATACTGCCTAAAAGCACATGTTTCCAAGAGTGATTTGCATTTTTTGAATTTCAAAAGCTGTTTATTGTTATCCATTTTACTCTAGAAAATGATCAGCGTAACGATTTTTTCATTTTTCGTAATTTTAAAAGTTTTTATTTAATAACAAATTACTGAACATCGGGACAAAAAGTATTATGAAGGTTTTTTGTTCCTAATAACATGCTTAATCGATCCCAATTGGTTTTTCCCTTATGTTTTGTATTGGTCGGTCAACTCATTTTTTCTGCATCTTTTTGGGGGTGCGCCATTCGCCTACATCACCATATTTGTTTTTTGTATTTTGTTTTTTGGGGCGCTGAAACCTTATTCGAAGTTTATCTTTCTGCGTCACGTCAGGTTTTCGACAGAACCAGAAAAAGTCTTCAAAGACATCCTAATATGAAAAGGAATGCTGGCCTGAGTGATGAACCATATTTTGTTTTTTGGGGCGCTGAAACCTTATTCGAAGTTTATCTTTCTTCGTCACGTCAGGTTTTCGACATAACCACAAAAAGTCTCCAAAGACACCCTAAAATGAGAAGTGATTCTGGCCTGAGTGCCACACCATTTTATGTTTTTTGGGTCGCTGAAACCGAATCTAAAGTTCATTTCACCCCATCAGGTCAAGTTTTTGGAATAACTCTATTTCTGCGTGTCTATGAAGCTATTTGAGGTTATCTCGAAAACCTGACGCGACGAAGAAAAATAAACTTCGAATAAGGTTTCAGCGAACCAAAAAAAAAGTAGGTTCCATCAATCAGGCCAGCATTTCTTTTCATTGTAAGACGTCTTTAAAGAATTTTTGAGGTTATGTCGGAATCCTGATGTGATGTGATTAAATCAACTTCAGATCCGGATTCAGCGACCCAAAAAATGTAGAATATACATAGTCCAGCACTCAAGCTAGCATAACATTCCATTTCAGGCTGTCTTTCGAGACTTTTCAGGTTATGTCGAAGACCTGACGTGATGGGGTAAAATGAACCTCGGATTCGATTTCAGCGACCGAAAAAAACATATAACCAATATGGTCTTACTCCCGGTTCAGAAAACTTATATTTTTGTGTGTGGCTGTGTAATTTATCTCATTTTGTTGAATATAACTATTTGTTTAAACATTCACTTATTTGATTTATGAGATGTTAGACAGCGGCTGAAGGCGTTCCCTTTTTTCACAGGTGTCAAAAATATACGTTTTTTCGGTTTTCAAAAAGTACCAGAAATAACCGAAAACCAATAACACCATTTTCATTCACTTATTTGGTTTGAAATTCCACTGTTATGTTGAAAATCCGAGTATATTGTTGTTAATTCAGTATTTTGGTAGAAGATACAAAAATTTTGTTGGCATTATATTCCTTCAGAAATAAAAAGTTTTTATGGTTGAAAATCCACCTTCTTGGTTTGAAAGTTTATTTGTATTGATTTGAACTGCATCTTCTTAGTTGGATTTCATTTTTTCATTGAATTCGACTCTTTTTTTGTACGCTTAGGCCATAATCCCTTGCGGGGTAAGCGAAACGCGTAGGAAGTCCTAATTGGTTGAGTTAAATACACGGGAGGGCACCAGTCTTCCGCCAACATGCCAACAGCACGCGTATTCCTGAACGGTCACCTCTCCAAGTACTAACCGCGCCCAACGCTGCTTAACTCCAGTGATCGGATGGAAACTGGTTTTTCGAGCGTAGCATGACCATTTTTCATTTAAAATTGACATCTTCTTCGGTTCAATTATTAACTATTATATTTTTCATTCGGAATCCCTCATTTCTGATTAAAGATATAATTACTTGTGTTGAAAATCATCTTTTCGGTTAAGAGTTCAACGATTCGGTTTTTTTATTAAAATACAAACTATTACATCTTCCATTAAGAATTCAAATCATATGGTTGAAAATTCATGCTTTTTATCTAAATTTCAATTTTTTGTTAAAAAATTCGTCTTCTAAAGCTGGAAATTCAACTCTTTTGTTGCAAATTTGTCTTTTTGGTTGAAAAATGATTCCTGATTCGTTTAATATTGAACAGTTATTTTGAAATTTAGAATATTTCTTTAGAAAATATGAATCATGCCTTACATTTTCCATCGGAAATTCATCTTCTTAGTTCAAAAATTCAGATTTTTGGTTAAAGATTCATGTTTCATGAGACTTCAAAGATATCGATTAGGCTGTCTTCGACAAGATAAAAGAAATCATTCATGATTCACTTAAAAAGAATGTAATTGGTATGTACGATCCAAAAATAACTAATCGGAAAAGATGACCGATAAAACTATTTCATAAGACGAAGTGAAAATTATTTTATAAGGCAAAGTGAAAATTATGGAATGAGATTCTAATGTCAGACCTTGAGCCATTTTGATTCCATCCTAAGATTACATGAATGTTTCTAATTGACGTGCAAAACAGGTTCTCATTGTGTAGATTTACATACTAGAATATCAATTTTCCATTTCACGGTCGAGGATCTTGAAAAAATTGGTATATTATTGAAAAACAAATTGAAATACTCTAGAGGATACGATTTCCAATTCTAGGAATTCTGAATGTTTATTAAAATATTGCGTAGTAAAATTACACACACTGTTTTTCTGAGAAAACCGACTATTTTGTTGAAATTCTTTTCATTTTTAGTTAAAAACTAACTTTATTATTGGAAATTCAAAAACACTACTTACAGAAACCAAAGAATATAAAAAAGTTCAAAATTTTTGGGTTATTTTCAACATGCGATAACTCGGAGAAAAATGGTCGTACGGTAAATAAAAAAAAGGGATTGTAGCTTCATGTGTTTACTTTTTAGATCTGGAATGTAATATTTCTTAGTGTGTCCGGTTTTCAAGTATAAATCCAAAAATTAACAGAAAACATTTAATTTTTTTTTCAATTTAAATGTTCCAATTCTCAAATTGAGCTCTTATTGAGCTCCGTACGATGATTTGGCGCAGAGTTGTAGTTGATCAAAGCAAAAAAGTCAATTTTAAATTTGACAATTAATTACTCGGGAAGAAATGGTCGCAAGCAGGGTTTCGGAAATTGCAAAACATTCTCTATGATTAAAAATCAGTGGCTGTTGATAAAAAGAATTTTTTCAGAGTAATGATGTTGACTGAAAGAAATTTGTGAATTTAAGGGTATTTGGAAGATTTGGTATAACTTTGGACAGAGTCGATGAACAAAGGATAGCGTTGCACAGTGGTCCAAAATCCCAAAAAGCTGGCGAAAAATCACATTCTCGATATTTCACTTCGTTCCAGTACCCATATATGGTTTTTGGGGTCACATATTTCGAAAATGAAGTCAAAAATCCAGAATTCAAAATAGGGGTCCCAAAATGGCGGACGTTTTTCTAGAATTTGCCATGCACTTACTTGAAAATGAGTATTTTAGAGGGTTTTGGGATCGCTGATTTCGAAAATGAAATCAAAATTCTGAAATTCAAAATGGCGTACCCAAAATGGCGGACGTTTTTCTAAAATTTACCATGCATTCACTTGAAAATAGGTAGTAAGGAGTTTTTGGGGGCGCTGATTTCGAAAATGAAGTCAAAAATCCAAAATTCAGAATGGCGGATCCAAAATGGCGGACATTCTATTAAAATTTTCCACATTCAATGAGTTTTTGGTGAAAAAAGTTTGTGCGACATGGAAATGTGTGCAATGTATCGCAGGAGAAAAATGTATCTTCTTTTACCTGATTTACAAGTTCACGTAGAGAATTCTCTTCTCTCCTGTGAGTTTCTGTATCGAGATTTGTTATTTCTACTGCGGAAAAGTGTCTACATTTCGAAACGTTTCACTTGCTGCCCCGAGCTGCCCCATTTGAAAAAAAGTAGTTTTTTTTTAAATGTCCACCATTTTGGATCCTTTATTTTGGATTTTGGATTTTTGACTTCATTTTCGGAATCAGCGACCCCGAAAACCGCATAATACTCATTTTCAAGTAAATGCATGACAAATTTTAGAAAATATCCACCATTTTGAATTTTGGATTTTTGACTTTATTTTCGAGATCAGCGATGCCAAAAAAACCCTTATTACTCATTTTTAGGTGAATGCATGACAAATTTTAGAGAAAAGTCCGCCATTTTGGGTAAGCCATTTTTAATTTTTTGATTTTTGACTTTATTTTCGAAATCAGCGGCCATAAAAACCCCTAATACTCATTTCCAAGTGAATGCATGGAAAATTTGGGAAATATCCGCCATTTTGAATTTTGGATTTTTCACTTCATTTTCGGAATCAGCGACCCCAAAAACCCCTTAATACTCATTTTCAAGTAAATGCATGGCAAATTCTAGAAAATATCCACCATTTGGAATTTTGGATTTTTGACTTCATTTTCGAGATCAGCGATCCCAAAAAATCCTTAATACTCATTTTCAAGTAAATGCATGGCAAATTTCAGAAAAACCTCCGCTATTTTGAGTTTTGTATTTCTGCGTTCATTTTCGAAATCAGCGACCACAAGAACCCCTTGATACTCACTTTCAAATAAATACATGGAAAATTTTAGAAAATATCCACCATTTTGAATTTTGGATTTTTTACTTCATTTTCGAAGTCAGCGATCCCAAACACCCCTTATTAGTCATTTCCAAGTAAATGCATGGCAAATTTTAGAAAAACGTCCGCCATTTTGGTTACGCCATTTTGAATTTTGGATTTTCGACTTCATTTCCGGAATCAGCGATCCCAAAAACCCTTAAAATACTCATTTTCAAGTAAGTGCATGGCAAATTTTAAAAAAACTTCCGCCATTTTGGGACCGATCTTCTGAATTCTTGATTTTTGTTTTCATTTTCGGAATCAGCGACCCCAAAAACCTAGTATGGGTACTTGAACGAAGTAAAATATCGAGATTCTGATTTTTGGCCAGCTTTTTGGGAATCTGCGGAACGCTGTGAATTTTTTTCTCAGAGTCCCAAAGGTTTAAATTTATCCTTCCTGCCGGGAACCACCGTAACAAGCACTTTCTGTTCAAATTTTTTTTTTCCATTTTTTCTTAGTAACTGATGCCTATGAACAGAGAAATTACTCATTATTGCTTAAAAAAAAAATTTTTTTTGAAGTTGACAGAATGAAGAAAAGTGGAAAAATTGCTTGTAACGGTGGTTTTTGACGGAAAGGATAAATTTGAACCTTCGGGACACTGTATCCGAAGTTATGCTATATTTTTAGCGATAGCCACTGAATATTTTCTGAGGAATTATTTGTCCTCGAGTATGATTGATTGTCAAATTTAAAATTGATTTTTCTTTTTCGATCAACGATTACTCCGCGTCAAATTATCGTACAGAGCTCAGTAAGAGCTCAAATTCAAGCTAATTAAATTCTCTAGAAACATTTTTCAATCGCATGACAAGAAACAAATTTTTGATCAAAATAATTTTTCAGGAGTTTCAGAGGTTAGCATAGAAAAAGCAAAAAAATATACAAAAAGAGCAAAAAAATATGACGTAATTCATTTTTCATTTGGCCTTGGTCGCTGCACTGACTTGTCTGATCTATCGATTTGGTAAAAACATAATCTTTTTCACTGGAAACTTATCTTCTTGAATGGAAATTTACCTGTTCGATTGAAATCTTATGTATTTTGTTCAAAACTTTTTACTTTGTATATAAGTAATTTTCTTCCTCGAAAATAGTTTTTTTGAATGAAACTGTATCTTTTACTTGAGAATCGAACCATTAGGTTTTAATGAATAATTCGTTCTTGTTCCACTATCACCATTAAAGTTAATTATTTAATCCTTCGGTTGTGAATGTAACTTTTTTCTTCTAATTTATTTTAATTTTGTATACATTTTTTTTAGCGGAAAATCGATCTTTTGTCAGTTTTAGTAGGAACAGAATTTTTTTTGTTTAAAATATGTCTTTTTAGTTGAAACACAATCTTCTTTATTGAAAATTGATCTCCATGATAGGAGATTAACTTATTTCAGATGAAGATTCGATCACTTGGTTGAAAATTTATGTATTTCGTTATTGAATCGTTTTTTCCAGTAGGAAATAAATCTTTTCTGCTGAATAGTAATTTTTTAGGGAAGTCCTGATATTAGGTTGAAAATTCATGAATTTTTTTGGAAAATCATTTTTTGAGTTGAAAATAAATCTTCTTCCTTGATAATTCATATGTTTTTATAAGTTTCATCATTTCAGTTATATAAATTTATTCCTTTTGCCGTGAATGTTTTTTTTTTTGTTCCCATTTATTCTTCTTTTTCGAAAATATCCATATTTTTAGATGTTAAAAATTCATCTCTTTTCAGAAAAAAAAATCTCTTCGGTAGAAATGTATCCTACTCGGTTAATAATAATTATTTCTGCAAAAAAGTTCAATTGCTTTATTAAAAATCCATGGTTTCTGTTGAAAATTCCTTTTTTTGTATATGAATCGTCTTTTCGATTAGAAGATAATCTACTAGATTAGAGATTGATCTTTTTTATTACATATTGATATATTAGTTGAAAATACAACTATTTGGTTATAAACAAATTCTTTTTAGATGAAAGAATTTAGAATTTAAAATTCAGAAGAAATATTTGGCTGAAAATTCATGTATTATGCTGATAAACTGTCTTTTTGAGTAAAAAAAAATTTATTGTCCTAAAACTGATGATTTTGGTTAAGAAATCATATATTGGTTGAAAATTGGACTTTTTTATGTAAAACACTCTCTTTTAGATAAAATTTCGATTATTTGGTTGAAAAATGCATATCTTCTGTTGAGAATGGATCCATTTTGTTGATAAATCGTCTACTTGAGTACAAGATCTATTCCGTTGATCAAAAATTAATCTTTTTGGGTAAATATTGATTTATTGGTCAATTTCTTCGTTGAGAATTCAGATATTTCGTTGATAAATAATCTTTTTTAGCAAAATCAAAATCTCCTTAAGTAGAAGATCTATTCCCTTATTAGAAAATTATTCTTTATGATAAAATATTGATCTATTGGTTGAAAAATTCAACTATATGGTTATAAATCAATTTTTCTCCGATGAAAGTTTGATTATTATTTAGTTAAGAATTCAAGTATTTCGTTGATAGATCATCTTTTTGAGTGGAAGGAGAATCCCCTTGAAATAACATGGATCTTTTTGGTTCAAAATTGATCCATTGGTTGAAATATTAACTATTTAGTTATAAAAATCACTCTTTTTTTGATGGGATTTCAAATATTTGGTTGAAAATTCAAGTATTTCGTTTTTGAGTTATCTTTTTGAGTAAAAATATATATCCTTGTTTGAGAACTGATCTTCTTGGTTAATAATTAATCTTTTGGTTGGAATTTCAAGTAATTGGTTCATAAATGATCTTTTTCAGTAAAAATAAATCTTCTGGTTTGAGAACTGATCTTCTTGGTCAATTATTAGTCTTTTGGTTGAAAATTCAAGTATTTCGTTGATAAATTATCTTTTTGAGTTAGAATAAATCTCCTTGATTCAGAACTAATCTTCTTGGTCAATAATTTATCTATTGGTTGAAAATTCAAGTATTTGGTTCTAAATTGATTTTTTTTCAGATGGAAGTTTATTTGTTTCTTTGAAAATTCGAGTATTTCGTTGATAAATTATCTTTTTGAGTAAAAATAAATCTCCTCGTCTTAAAAATGATATTTTTGGTTGAGAATTGATAAATTGGTTGAACATTCAACTTTTTGGTTATAAATCACTCTTTTTTAGATAAAATTCCAATTATTTGGTTGGAAAATTCATTTTTTTTCTGATGATTTGTATTTTTGAGGAGAAAACAAATCTTCTTGTTTGAGAACTGATCTTGTTGGTTAATAACACTGGTCTACAGTGGTTTTGTTGCCCAAAATGTAAGATTGATTTTGCATATATTTATGCTCACAATTCATGAAACTATCAATGATTTTGTAAGATTTTCTCTCGTTTTCTTTTAAATCTCTATTTTCATTTCACATATCAAAAATCGGGAAATGATAAACAAAATAACATATATGTTGATAATGTCAGTTTTGTTTCGGAAAATCATGATATATCGAAGTAAATAGACAGAAAAATGTCAAAAACATATGTTATATTTCCACAAAGCGCCTTTTATGAGCTTTTCTTTTATAATTTTTCAGGAAAAATCTTTTTTTAGAGACAAGTAGGATTCTGCAATCATGTGACTATCCTATCGACCCTGATACCTTTCCTCCATCACTTTTAGATCCTGATGAAACCGCTTTCCCTGTTCCTCAATATAATTTCTTGAATTATCAGGAAATTCATCCAGATGATTAGGGAGATAGTGCAACTTGATTCTCATATTTGCTCCTGGATTTCGAAGGTTTGTCAGCATATTTTGTACAATTTCTTCATAATTTCGTGCTTTATGGTTACCTAGGAAATTTTCGATTGCTAACACAAAACTTTCCCAAGTTTTACTTCCCGGAACAGTCATAACTTTGGCAAAATCTGTGTCTTTCATCAATTACCGTATTTGAGGACCACCAAATATTCCACCTTTCAACTTTTCCATACTAAGTTACGGAAATTTCCTTCAAATTTAATTAAAACAATCTCCTTCCTTGTCCAACGCTTCTACAAATTACTTTATCATCCCTTACTTGATATGCAATGGTGGAAGCCCAATCATGACTGGGCAAATAAATTTTATTACTAACAAGCCGATAATTGTGCAAAATATAAGATATGGGAAAATCATAAGAACAAGAGCACATCCAGTACTTTCATGAATATATTCGTAAATTGGGCACTTGAAAACATACAAATTTGCAAAGATATCCAGGGCAACACAGTAAAAAAAATTTTTTGTAGAGCTGTGTAAGAGAATTTGGTTGAGAATTCAAGTATTTGCTTATAAATTAATTTGATCCAGATGAAAGTTCAATTATTTCGTTGAAAATTTAAGCATTTCATTGATAAATTATCTTTAGAGTAAAAATAAATCTCCTTGTTTCAAAACTGATCTTTTTGGTTGAGAATTGATATATTGGTTGAAAATTCAACTACTTGGTTATAAATCAGTCTCTTTAGATGAAATTCCAATTATTTGGTAACAAATTCATGTATTTTTCAGATAAATTGTACTTTTGAGTAAAAAACAAATCTTCTTGTCTGAGAACTGATCTTCTTGGTTAATTATCAATCTATTAGTTGGAAATTCAAGTATTTGGTTCTAGATGAATTATTTCTGGATGAGACTTATTATTTCGTTGAAAAGACAAGTATTTCGTTGAAGAATGATGTTTTCGAGTAAAAATTAATCTTCTTGTCTTAAAACTGATATTCTTGGTTATGAATTATTCTCCTGATTGAAAATTTAACTATTGAGTTATAAATCACTCTTTTTTATATGTAAATTCCAATTATTTGGTGAAAAATTCATGTATTTTTCGGATGAATTATACTTTTGAGTAAAAAACAAATCTTCTCGTCTGAGAACTGATCTTCTTGGTTAATTATCAATCTATTGGTTGGAAATTCAAGTATTTGGTTCTAAATGAATTATTTCTGGATGAGACTTTTATTATTTCGTTGAAAAGACAAGTATTTCGTTGATGAATGATGTTTTCGAGTAAAAATTAATCTTCTCGTCTTAAAACTGATCTTTTTGGTTGAAAATTGATATATTGGTTGAAAATTCAACTTTTTGTTATAAATCACGCTTTTTCAGATAAAATTCCAATTATTTGGTTATAAAATTCATGTTTTTTGTTGAAAATTTATGTATTATGTATAAAATTGCCTTCCTGAGTGAAAAAAAATGTTTCCTTGGTTAAAGATCAATTTTTCCGATAAAAAAATATATATTGGTTGAAAATTCAACTATTCCTTTATTCATTTTCTTGTGTGTTCAAAGGTTCATCATTTTAGTTGATTATTCAATCCTTTGGTTGTAACTAATTTTGGAAATCAAAACTTGTATGAAAAAAATAGATATTTCCATAAAATTCCATTGCAATATTATAATTTTATAAAATAAAATAAGACTTCTCTCCTTTCATTATAAAATATACCTCTTTTGTATGAATATAATCTTTGAAATTCAAATTTATCTTTTGCTTGAAAATTAATCTCTCAGTTCAAAATTCAACTATTCGGTTAATAATCCTTCATTAACATAATCGTTACCATACAAAGTATCATAATCAAATAAAATGGCTTAATAATAAAATTCAATTCAGAATTATGTTTGAGCATCATAACCATATTAGATTTGTTGAATACACCTCCAACTTTCATTCATAAATTTAAATCTGAGATTACGACAGCAGATTAATACTGACCACAATTGATAACAGTTGAGAACCTCTTTCTGGTCTCAATGAAATCTTTTCCTCTTCCTCTCCACGCTCATTGATGTAATAATCACAGGAATTAAGATTGTTTAAAAAAATTCCATCCACACAATATTAAGTCGTCATTCTTTTTTCTTCACTAACAACTCTATTTTTCTTCCAATAACACTTCCACTTTTTTAATATAAATCGTTGCTTAAATTGACAATATTTATTATTTATCGTCTCTCAAAGGATCAAATCCAAAAATTTTATAACGTGACACTCTATCTTTTTGAGAACACTTTCATGAATCAATAATTTTTTGAATTCTTGATTGAAAAATCTGGTAAAATACTTTCATTTTTCAAAATAGCTATTATTATCATTATATTATTTAATAAAAGTATCAACTTTTATTCAGTTTTGATAGTTTTATTTATGTTTTATACTTTTATTTAGTTTTGGTATTTTGATTATAAGTTTTGATATTTGTTTATGTAGGTAAATATTTTGGGTTCACGACAATCACTTTTCACTAAATCACTAACAATTTTTTTTTTTTATTAAAAAATCTATTTTGGGAAGGTGGAAAGGCGCGGTTTAAAATTCATGTGCGAAGCGATTGACGCGTGGTGAACGAATCGAGAAAAGCATGGAGTAATGGATCGGATAGAGCCCTTCCACAACCGACATTTCTGAGTCACTCTAGGCTTAGAGCGCGTCATGTGATTACGAATGCAGCGACTCGTACGGAATACGTATTTATCTTACTAATCTTAATGTTGCTCAAATAATCATGTTTTCGAATCTCCTACTATTTCCCGCCAAAAAAGAAGACAAAAGTATCGGAGAAATTCGTTAAATAATATAGAAATAGTATATAACTTTTAACAGGGATGGGACGACGAGGATATTCCAAGGTACTTCATAATATTTCAGTGAACTTCGAGATATTTCACATCATTCAAAATACTTCAAGATATTCCAGGATATTCCAATATCTTTCGAAATACTCTAGGATATTTCAAGGTACTTAAGGATATTTCATGTACTTCAAGATACTTCAGGATAATTTTTGTACCTTAAAAAACTTCATATACTTCAGGATGTTGCAAGTACTTCAAGATACTCAAGGTTAAAAGATACTTCACGATGTTTCAAGATACTTCATGACATTTCGAGATATACTTCAGAGTATTTTCAGGTACTTTGGGATATTTCAAAATACTTCAAAGTAATTCAGGATATTTCAATATGAATCACGATCATTAACAAATATCAAGTTACACTACATACATCAGGATATTTAACGTACTTCAAGATCCTTCGGGAAATTTATAAAAATTCCAAGGTACTTCAGAATAATTAATTTACAT
>WSXT02185515.1:0-20552 GCA_011762715.2 Neuroterus valhalla | reverse complement strand
AGCGCGAGGCGAGATCACCATCGAGCGCGAAGCGCGAGATCCGAAAGACGCGCGCCCTAGGCGCGCTCAAACTTGCGAGCGAAGGGAGCCGCGCGCGTGGCGCGCGATGAGAATGTGCCCGCTAAGCGGGCACATTTTTCATTTAAGTTTGATCAGTTTTGAATTGAAATAATTTTAATTTCATTATCAGATTCTCAAACTTTGAACGCTTCTCGCTGAAAATTGTTTCTTTCCGAACACTGGTTCAAAGGGGCTGAAAAGCTGGCCATAAATAGAGAGATAGGTCGATTTGCTTGAAACTTGGTACCTGGGGGTTATCGTGCGTGTTGAAGTCGAATTTGGTATCAAATTTGTAAATTCAAAAGGTCGGATCCAAAATGTCCACCACTCTTTCGGAAAACTAAAGGGATTCGCATAAAAATAACGTGCACGAGGGTTTTCGTGCTCGCTGAGTTCGACTTTGATATCAAGTTGGTGAAATTAAAAAAAGAGAATCCAAAATGGCGGTCGCTTACGGTAGTTTTGAGTTGGTCATTCTACAAAATTATTACTGGATATGGACTGAAAATCTAAACAACAATGCCGCAAATGTACTGTTTGATTATCATGATAGTATATGTGTATTTGATTTGCCGTTGCGTTATTTTTGAGAAAACTTACCATAACTTTTATCAAATTATTCACCCACATTTCGTTTTTCCTGTTGAATTGGTTGAGAATAGAATAAGATTTCTTCCATCTCGTTTTCAACGAGAAAAAAGCTTTTTAAATGTAGTTCTTGCTTTATTTTATCCTATAAATTTTATTTATGAAGTCTTTTATTCAGAATGTACATGCAAAAAATTTATTTTAAATTAGAAAACCTGACCATCAAAGTTGAGTTAGCGAAATTAGATTTTCAAAGTTAGATATTGCCATTTGAAAACTTGATTTCAAAAGTATAAATCCAAAAACTTCGTTTCATCTATTTTTCATCCTTGTCAATAGTCAATGGGTTATCGAAGAATTTTCATTTCTTGAAAAATTAAAACGATTTTTCTTTTTTGATATTTCAAAAATAGAATACATTTCAAATATAGAATTTAGAAATTTCAGCAGGTTAGTGCAGCATTTGCCTTATCACTCCTCTACACAAAAAAAATGTAAAAAATAAAAAATTCGCAAAAAATGGATGGAAAGAGATGGAAGATTCCTCAACGGATTTCGAAAATTGATAGAACAATTTAAATTTCCCCGTATCATATGTTACAGAATCTCTAGGGACCATAACTATTTTGAAACTTCAAAAAAAATAGCCAGAGAAAAGAGTCATTTTGTCGGCCGTATCTTTGACGCAAAATAAGATATACAAAAAGTGTAAAAAATATAATAATACTTCATCTACGTATTCTACATATTTCAAGGAATATCTTACATAACTTGTATGCATAGTTAAACACTCCATCGGATACATTATGCAGGGATGCCACCTTTACGAAAGTGAATGAAAATAATTCACGAAATCCAGTTCAATTCTCGAATTTCAGCCAGCTTTTTAGGCCCTCTGAACCACTGTGTGTCGGTAAAATGAATTTCTCCGCATTGTATCGTTACTCTGCGGACGGCTCGTTAACATTGTTGACTTCAACCATTTCGGAGTATTCAATGTTTAAGCGCGCAAGTAATAAAAATTAGGTTCTAAGTGATATTTCCTGTAGTGCAGCATTTATTTCCACAAATATGTATGACCAAAGATATATCTTTGGTCTAACCGTCTCTTTGGCCTATGATTCACTGAGGTGTATTATACACTGGATAGAAGATGGTTCTGTGTTTATGGGTTAGGGCGCGTTAGGAATAGAAGTAACAAAGATTGGTGACTCGAAATAGCCAAGTCTGGAGTGACGGTTTTCCTCTGTTTCTGGGTTTCTTTCATCAGAAAAACCCATCAGGAGTCATTGTCCTACGGAGTTAGGCTCATTTAGGCGCATGCGGAGGATATGGTTCTTATTCATTTTCCCACGCAGGGCAAACGCTTTTACCTGATCCTCCCTTCTTTCGTTTGGAATGTTTTTTTTTTGTTTTGGGGGGGGGGGCATTAATCTAATAAATCAATTCAAATGCGCAATATAAACAATATCATCACACTTTGAGGTTAGGTTTAGTTCCAATTTATCATGAGCAATTTTTTATTAACTTGCAGTGCATAACTCGTTCCTCACTGGGGATTATTTCAAACCCGACTCTTGAAAGACATTCATTCTCAGAATCAAAGGTGTAAACACCGAAATAACATGAAACTTGTTTAAATTACGTTGACATATTCATGACTCCTATTACTGCCCCACTATCGATACCAAACATCACTACACACTACCGAACATAATGTGTCGAAAATCCCTAGAAATGTCCCTAGATCGACCTGGCCCATAAACCAACTTTATTGTCAGAAGTTCTGATCCTAGCTTAACCCTTGTGTTACTAAATATATTAATAATAATAAAATAATTATAAGAATTAGATCCTATTTCTTAGTCTAGATTGCTTCCTCTTTCACAGAAAAAATTACTGTCTGCACGTTTCGAATGATGAAATTTGCATTTGAAAAACTTAAAGAGGTCGTCCATACACCTCAAGTTTCGTAACTTTTCGAGTCGAAGGTAGAATATTTTGAGATCTCGCGGGAATAACTATGAGGGTGTAAAAAAAGTTGCAGAGGAAATTCAAGTCGGAAGTTTCAAGCTTGATAAGTCACGATGCACCGGGGAAATCTAAATCGTACATATCTCGGTTTCCTCGTCAATTTACACATATGTTTACTTCTACACAAAAATTGATCACAAACTTCATCCAGTAGAAAATATTTGCATAACTTTGTCCAAGAATGAGCAAGGATTATATTTTATTCTGAATATAAATCTAAATTCATTGTAGTATTTTCGCAGGATTTATTTGTTGAAAAAATTATATTTTGTCCCTTGAGTATCTTTCTACAAGGACCCTTATACAAGTGAAAAGTTCAAAGTCATAAACTTCCTCATTCCTGAGCACTAGGGAGGAATGACGAAAATTAAATCAGCGTAGGCAATGCATTTTCCTCCACCCTTTCCAAGCCCTCTTTGTCCTAAACGAGTAAAAATATCAGCTGAGAAAATACTTCATATTCTTCATATTCTAGGGAAATTCAATGTGAAATTAGGAAATCGTCTGCTTTTCAATAACCAAATTTGATTTGAAAACTTCGAGACTGTTTATAAGTCATTGAAAATATTATGCATGATTTTTTATGTCAGTGCCTTCTGCTGGAGGTGAGTATTTTTTCAAAATAATTTCAATATCATTTCTAAGAACTGCAGGTTAAGCTTGTTTTTTGCTTCGGAAAGTAACATTCCTAAACGAGAAACACCATGATGATGATAAGTTTTCAAAAATGTTATGTAATGTCCACTTCACGTCAAGGTGAATATGCTTGGGGTCGCTGGCCTATTTCGAGTTTTTAACACGCACACATACACTAGAATGACACACCAGCAGGGTTGTTGAGAACATATCCGGCCCTAGGGGTCCATACACAGCCACCTCCACAGGGCCCCCACAACAATTTTAAAATTGAAATTTCGTGAAGAATTAAAACTGCGGACCAAGGAGAATCCCTCCTTTCCCCCTCTCACTGCAGCCCTGCACACCAGGACAGTGAGTCGAATTCGAGCATCTAACTGAAGACCTCAGAAGGATCGCTCCGTCGACCTTTGCCTGGCTGGGAAGCCGCTGGATGGCACAGTAGCTGGGGCTTACTTTGCGGAGCTAAGAGGCCCTCGTCTTCTGCTCTGCTACATAGTGTGCACCTAGCCCGGGAAGAAAGGTTGACGGGAAGCATAGGAGTTCAGGCTCACACTGCAGTGCAAAGAGGCCCGCGTCTTCCACGATGCTTAGCGGTAGCCTGGCATCCGAGAGGTACGTATACAGAACGTTGGAAAAAATGAATGCACTGATACCTGACTCGGTGAAGGTGTACGGATTCGAGGTACTGCCTCGAGATACACACGTGTGCGGCAGAATAGGTTTTATAGGGGGTGCACCCTCCCCTCCTCCCTATTCGGAAAACTAACCAAATATGCTTTCAGAAACCGAAGTATTTATTTTTGCTCTACGGGAAAGACTTCCGTTTATTCAGTCATAACTTTTTTCTATCGAATTTCGTTTTTTGAAACAATGGAAGAGTTTTTATAACAAAATTTGTATCAATTAATTCCTTTTTCACTTTGTGTGTTCAGGCGTTGTTTGCAGCTACAAAACATTGATTACTATGTAGCATTCTGAAAAACTGGGATTCGTATACCAAACCTCAGCAAACGGGAATTGAGTTTTTTGGATCCATAATCAGTGAACTATTGTAATAAAGAAACCAAGTGTGATGGCATAAGGTAATTTGAAGTTTTTTTTTAAGCCAATACAAAACGTTGAATATATGGAAGCATAAGAAAAGAGAAATTGTATGTGAAGTTGTTAATTACAATGAAGAGTACAATTATATATACTGTTAGGCGAGTTTTCTTGTGAATTTTAGGAATTCATAACCATCAGACGATCATGTTAAAAGAACGAAGTTTGTAACTTAAAATATAGACAAGAAGACAATTTTTTCAATATGTTCGATCGAACAATTGTGCATTGAAATGTGATAAGCACATATAATGAACAAGGTTTTTGAACAATGATAATGATGAATTTTTTTTAAGGATCTGGCGTATTCTCATTGGGAATGACTTTGGGAAACAATTGCGTATCAATTAAGTTTAGAATATAATGAATTCATAACATTTTTTCATGTGCCATTTTAAAAAGTTAAATTTTCTTTTAAACATGTGTTCCACACGCATTCTTATTTTTATTCCAAGGAAAATCGAAATCGAATGAGAAATTACTGTCTGCAAATAAATTTTCTCACAGACGTGTTTTTTGTCCTACTTGTGCAGCATTAAAAAATTCTTCTGAAAATCAAAGATGTAAACATTTACACTAATTTTTACATTCTCATCATTTATGGTGACAGTATTAGATTCATGTGGAGTGAGACTTATCCAGTTTTTGTAAATTCTTGCCGTTTTGAGTCAGCAAAGGTAACAAAAAATGCTTCTTACAATAATGTTTGTATGTACATTTGTCTGGCTAGAAACGACAAATAGAAAATGGTTTTGTTACTTATATTGGTTCTTAAACTTGCTGATTTCTCTGTAGCCAAATGAAACTATATGTTTTAAATAATTATTAAATAAATGAAATTTTTCTCATGCTTGATTACATACTGCGAACTTAAGCTTGTGAATACTAGATAGTGTACTTCGCACGAACTTTTCTTCACGTGGAAAAATCAGCCGTTGATCTAAACCAGCAGATTACTTCACTAATTGAATAAACTTTACTAAAATGGAGAGTTTTATTTTCATTCAAGACGGTTTGGAACTCATGACATGGATGGTCCGTTTTATCAAATTTATGAAAATTTTATTTCTATTGATTGAGAAACCGTCGGAATCAAATTTATAATCGAGATTATTATTTTCAATCGAGATTTTTAATTATTTCCTGACTTTCCTAATAGTGCAATAATTAGGATTGTCCATGCATTCAAACGGATTATATGAAAAATCAATTTTGCGCATCTTCGGAGTGCGAATATTCACATTCGTTGTCGAGGAGATTCCCTTGTTCCAATGATGCTTCCACACACGGAAAACTCCATATTACTAGGGTAGCAGTAATAGAGTGGTCACAAGGTTACTTTGTCGTTTTTAACACGATATAAAGAGTATCGTGGTCGCAACTTCACACGTAGCGCTCTGACAGCGCTGCACTTACTACCAAACACGCTGTGTCGCTGTCAGAGCGAAACACTTTATTACGATAGTGATACACTGCATATATATCCCAGCTATAAGAATTAGAGATTGACACATGTATTTTGACAGGTATTGGATGCTTATGTTTAAACAAATCGATATATTTGCCGAATCCCCATTCATTGAATTTATTATCCACCCATGCATCCATTTCGCACCAAAATTGTATCTACTCCAACAATATTAAACTTTGCCATGTCAAAATTGAGCAAGATTTGAGGCTGTGCAAAAAAAACCGGCGCAGGTAGCCAAAGCATCGCCACCGTCACGCTGTCGCAGCTCTACCGTATAGGTGTCAGAGCGATACACTGTTTGTGGCTGCCGTAGAGATACGTATATTGCTCATACAGCAATATGGAGTTTTCCGTGCATGGAAATTAGGTATGTTTGATATCACAGCAAAAACGAAGTATCAATGAAACGCTCTTTCAAGGGTACTATTTACCTGCAACGGAAATTACCCTTGGTGGTGTACATGTTACCTAGTTAGGCAGGGTGTGATTCTCCGACCATTTGGGGTACGGTGTTTTATTTTGTCAACTTTCTCGATCATACGCCATAGTCTGTAAACGTTGCAAGGTGCGTTTTTCTGCACCTGTTGATCTGTATGATACAGTGAGCAGAACATGACTATGTATTCATAAATTGAAACGCGTGGAAAATAGAAGCTATCGATACGAGTATCTTTTGAAAGACCAACGCACTAACACAGTCGCCCTGAACACGCAAACAGAGTCGTGCCAAAGACGCAGTCAGCTGACTCAAGAGGAGAACTTGCTCGTATCTCTGGGCTTCAACTCAGCTCACGTTCGTGACGTCATCATTTGTCCAGTGTATCATATAGATCAGTATTTGCACCCCGTAATATTAGTCCGCAACTCTATACATGCAGGTAGCCTGTATGCATGCAGAGCAGACGATCTTTTCACGTGGTATATATTATGGTCACTAATCTCTGTTACACCCTGGATCGATGGAAGCTATGTATTTTTAGGTTAGAACGTGTCCTCTTCTTGGTACCTAATAATGCACGCTGTCCCTAATCGGCATCTACACATATTCAGCTGAATCAAGAATATACTACAATTTTCGGCTTCAGCTCGCCCCACACTTGTGACCTTATCCCCACTATTCAGGGTAAAATACAAATCAGACCTAAATTAGTGACGTCATCCTCTATCAAGGATGTAATACAGATCAATATTTTAGGGCCCTTTATTAGGTTGGAATAATCTAGAGTTCCTCCAGGGAGGGTTGGGACACGTATACCCCCACCACTCGACTAAAGTCAACCGCACTAAGGAAGTCGTCACAAATCGCATGCGCGTAGAAAAGGCTGTCAAACCAACCTAACCTCAATTCAAAGTTGTTGTTTATTGTGAATCGTCAAAGAGGAGGATTCGTTCCTAAATATTTGCAACAAAAATTGCTCTTCTCAATAAAATTCAAATGACTAAGGTAGACAAATTCATAATGAACATACATTGCCTTTATTCATTCATGCCAGTAGGTCTCTATTTTATATTTATATCATTTTGAAACTTTCCTTTCTAACGATCAGCATATTTAAACGTGCGAGAAAATTTGAAAAATACTCTAACCCTCAAACTCAATACTTCCATTTCACTCAGCAAATGTTCACAGAGTTACATACTAATTTTCTCCAAAAAAAGATTATTTTTGTCATAGATGTATTATAAAACGAACGAAAAATTCAGTTATGATATTTATCAAGTGAAATATAAATATTTGATTTCAAAATTTGAACCGAGCATCTAGGGATTTCTCTATCATAGTAACTTTATTTTTTCTTACATGGTATTGTCGCAAGGTTCCGTAATTTTTATTGTCAATGCATAAAAACATTTATGCAACTATTTCTTCCTATGCAATAATTTTCAAAGGAAGAGGAAGATAAATTCGAATTTAAGAGCGCGCTCTTGTAGGGCCCCACTTATTCTGGTTGGCCCTACCAATCAGAAACGGTTACCATATGTACCAACTTTCTCTAGAGAAACTCTTGACGCATAGGTTTTGGAACCCAGGTAGCCGCTTGCATGATCTCACCTAATAGAGGGCACTTGTTTCGCGTAATGCAATCAACACACCATCTATATTTCACTGACCATGGCGTAGATTCAAAATAGTCAAAATCAAACCTGTCAGAAATATAATCGTACCCAAAGTGGCAAGTTAAAGTTAACATCGTCCAGATTCTACCTGCAACAAATTACCCACCAAGTTGTTACTGTGATAGCAGTACGTTCCTGAAGAACCATATTCAACCACAATCAATAGTTCATACTTTAATAAATATGTTCAAATTGACTTTGTCCAATAGACAGTTAACTGTCCTGAAAGTGCCAAAAAAGATTTGTCGTAGAATTTCTTCACCATATTATCGAGTGTACGAAACTACAAAATTTATTTCAACAATAAACTGAGAAAACTAATTTGAAACATGCGTTAGCCAGAAAATCTCAAATGCGGGCATTTTCTAAATGAAATATAACAAAACCAGGATATGGGTTTAGGAACCCCCCAAAAAACTTTTCTCTTGAGATGACCGACCCCCCCCCCCCCCCCCCTCATTCAACTCCATTTCTTTCTTGCAAAATTTTTTTTTGTCGCGGAAATTGTCGGAAATGAATATTTGTCTCGGCAAAAACATTAGATTTGTATAAAGATTTATGATTATTTTAACAATTTAAGATAACGTTAGGTTTTTGCATCGAAAAAAGCCATTTTTAAATCAAAATCATTATAATTCTAACAAGAATTGAAATTTTGGACAATTCTGGATCAGATATTTAAGTTAACGGTTTCTCAATAATTTGAGGTTAATTGAGCGTTTCACAGCGTATATCGTATTCTTGGTATGAAATACAACAGTCTGTCAAGAGAACAATTACGTGAATTATATTTTATGGCTTGATATCGGAAGAGACTTGGCTTAATGGTATGATAATATTAATAATAATAATAATAAATAATAATAAAAATATTTAATAATAATAAACGATAATAATAATATTTTGAAGAATGTGAATATTGTGTGAATTCTTATTTCAATGAAATGTATAATTTCATTAAATTTTAACATATAATTTGATCAAGAACAAGTCATAATTCCTTGCTCAGATAAGGATGATAAAATTGCATCATCTGAAAAAAATGGAAACTGGAAGAGGCCAGACAGATGCACAATGGGTAAAAAAGGTGTCTCCTGACAAGTCTGTCTACAGGCCACACTTTCCATCCGATTTCAACTTTCTTTTTATTTTAGTTTATAAAATGCTCCGTAGATTGAATGAAGATGATTGTTGAAATTTTTTTTCAAATTTATCTTCTTAAGTACACCGTTTCATCAAAAACAAATTTATTGACGCTCTGCTAATCAGAATCAGTAGAAAAACTTTCCAGAAAAAATCTCAGGCGGTTTAAGTTGCTTACAATTAGAGAATATTTTGGACTCAATATGAACACTTAACTTTATTTAATATTTTTTGTGCAGAATTAGCTCCTTTTCGTTCCTTGGAACTATTCCTTTTCGCAGAAAATTGGAAAAAAAAATTGGAAACAATTCCATTTTAAGAATAATTTACAATTTTCGGAGAGGTCAAGGTTCTGGGACTGTTTTTCACCGGAAAGCGACTATTTTGAAGATTTTTTTTGTACCAGAAATACAGGAAATCGGTCCTTTTATTGAAGAATGATTGAATTTTAATTGGAATGAAAAATGTTTGAACAATTTCAGCTTGTGAACGTTTTCTTCTAGATACCCCAAATCAGTGATTTTGAATGGAGAAAATTAGGCTCAAATTAAGATTCACAATCCAAACTAGTTTTTTGTCACTGTACGTTCGTATTCTTATTTGAATGGCTATTGTGGAATCAAAAAATATTACATTGCAAAGATTATTACCAAAATTCACTACATTTGATCAATTATAGACTTTTCAACAAAACTGCAACGGTTCAAGTATATATATTTGGTACGAAAAATGGATTTATTATTTGAAAAGTTGAGATATCTATTTCCATTGATGATTAGGAATATAATGTTTTCTTCTCTCTTCTATTATTCGAGATAATATGCATTATAAAATAAGGAAATTTTTTATTACCATAAATTACATGTTTTAATTCCTGAATTGCATCTAATCCGAATTATACAGTAGGGTGGATCGAAAAACGCGTTTTTTCCGTGATACAATTCTACTAAAGATGGAAACTTGCGCATAGGCGTCATTATAAAGGAAAAAATTAGTAAAAAAAAAAAAATTTCTGCAAAATTTGAGATCGCGCAGCAGGCCTAAAGTTATCAAAAAAATCAAAATACCAGTACTTTTCAAAACCATACAAAAATTGCAAACAAAAAACCTTTTCTGTTTTAATAGTGAAAAAAAAGTTATGAAGAGTGTACTTATTGCATACAAAAAATAATTAGACGATTTCAAATTTTGAAATTTTTCCTATTTTCTCCTTTATATTTTCGCCTATGCCCAAGTTTTCTGTGCTAGTATGATTGTATTACATAAAAAACGTGTTTTTCGATCCATCCTATTATACAGTTTGGTTGAGGAGACGATGTGAAATCTTTCAAAATTCAAGAAGCTCTCAACTCAAACTCCCATGGATGAAAAATGATCGCGAAAGTTCGTAACATTCTCTTCTCACAAACCGGAATTAAAGGCAAAATGAGAGTACATATAAATTTTCAGAATTTGAGTTATGGAATCTTTATTTGTACTCTCTCCCTGTTACGGATTTCAAGAGTCCTTACATAAACATCCTCCTCCTCTGTATCTACTAATCTCTCCTTTACTTAACCTCTCAAGAGTCCGAGGCATAATCGAACCCGCAACCAGACGGAGTGAGTCCAAAGCTCATGCCTCAGCCCTTGAGACCAACTGCAAAAACAGTTTTACACGTTCAAATAATCATAAAAGCTTTTTACGATTCTCATAAAGAATTTTATGACCACAAACATACTTTCAGTTATGGTTCATATAAAAGATTTCAAGGATGTATATGTAATATGTATTTTTAACTATGTGTTCCCCCTGTAATAGCTTATTATTCAGAATGAGCCTACTATTGTACTCTTTTTTATCTTCTTCATTTTTTCATATTCTTTACATACTTTTTATACTCTCTTTATACTCTTTCTCTTTTACGGGCATATCCATATTCATATGCATATTCGTTTTTTCTTATCAACAAACTTCATCTACTACCTTACTTATTATTCCTTACAATGTCGTCTTGATATAACTCTTAATTCTAGATGCTCACAACCTATATGACCTTGCTCTGGGCTTTTCTTTCCTTTTACCGGTATCAACCTAAAGATTGTAGTTCAATTGCGCAACACTTCTTCCATCTTTTCCTTTCTTAGGAGTGATTTTTTGGCTGTTTCTTATTTCCTGAAGAAATAAATATATTTTTCCTCTCTCACAGCCACTTCATCCATCCTTCACCCTAACAATTCCCATCTAAAATCCATTCGGTTCTCTCTCCTATTATCTACCCATATCCTTCGTCTCATGTACACCCGTATTACCCATGCAAAAAACGATTTCTGCTTATGCCTTTATACATTACACATATTCTCTTCCTTATTTTTTCAATATCTACATGCTCCTACTCCCTCCCATATTCTTAATCACACCACTCCATTCAATTTTACTCGACAATTTTTTTCCATTTTGTGTCTCCTTACTTCCATTCATCTCTTCTTCTATTTCCTGAAGCTCCTTACTTCTGACTCACATATCGCACCCAACCTTTCTCCCGTATATATCCACCTCCTTTACTCATAGGCTCTGCAGTTGCTTGACCATCTCTCCCTCTACCCCACCCCCTTCTCACCCCTATCTCTCTCCCTCTCCCCTTCTTTCTCTTAATGTCCCTCCTCAGCATAATATATAGACCACTCCAACTCACCTCCAGGATCAATCTGAGAAATCTCCCATGCAGAGACTTTCAACTCTCTTATGCTCTTCCCATCCACAGATTTCTACTCCATAACTTAACGCTCACTACACTAGCGCATCGAATATCTACTCTTCATTCCTCCAGTCGTTCTTAAACCTTCCTTTCTATAAATCCCATATTTGTTACATGGCTATCCTTGTAGACTTCAGAATCCTTCTCACATACCGTTGAATCTTTCCTCTCACATACTCTTTGAACGTCTTATCATCAGACTCATCCCTCTTCTATCATCCGCTACTAGAAGAACATTGTATGCGTAAACTAGTGAATAGAGATTGTATTATCTTAATATTGTTTCCCCTTTTTGCTTCTCTATCCTTGTCTCCAAGTCTGCCAATAGGATACTAAATAGACACTCAACAGTTTAATAGCCTTCGTTCAAGTCTTTTTGTTGTCCAACATTTCCTTCCTCTCCTTTTTTCTATTTTCACCCTCATCTCAGTCTCCGAAAATATCTCCTTTATCCTTTGTATCACCCTTGAAGAATTCCTTACTCTTTCATGGACTTCCACAGAACTGCTCGTTTACAGAGTCAAATGCTGCTTAAAAACCCACAAGCATTGCAACCAGTCTTTCTTTCTTCTGACTCAAGTTCCTGTATTGACTAGAACATTGAGATCATTGATGTTTCTAGGGGTCAGTGTCCCTTCCCTATACTCTATTTGGTTGTGTGTAATGCTTTTTTCTTTTTCCACCTGCCGTGTCTTCCATTCCTCCAGCTGCCTTTCAGCTCTCCGAACCATATGGCAAATCTTCCACATCTCTCTTCTCACCCCTTCTTTACCATGATTCAGTGCCTCATCGTCCACATCCACTCTCCACCCTTATTGCTTCGTTTTTTCTAAGCTTAAAAATTGCCTCTTCTCTGATGATACCTACATTATTATCCTCGTCCTCCACGACCATCCTATCCCCATTTCCCCTAATCTCCACAGCCCCTGAAAGCTTCTTGAAATGCTGCGTCTACTCCTGCATCACAATTTCCTCATTTATATCCTACCCTCGTCTTCTTCTTTTAACCATTTCCTGTTCCCCTCCCTTCCTTATTGCCTTCTCGTCTTCTTCCATATACTTTCCTTTCTCCACTGTTGTTTTTCACACAATTTCTTCCGTGATCTCTTCTACCCCTGTTCAGTTTCCGTTTTTTCATTTTCCCTGTACTCAATAATTGTATAGTTTTCTTTATTCTCTCTCTACAGTTCCAGTATCCATCCTCCCACAAATTGCTCCTCCCTTCCTCTCTATTTTCTTTCGGACATTCTTCCTCTCTCATCTTTTGATCAATCTTTCTACTTTTTACAGCGGCGTGCCTTCTCTTTATTCTCCCAAGCACTTATTTTTGTACTCATTGATATTATTTACACAGGAATAAAATATCACTTTTCTTAAGTCTATCGTCATCAAGAAATGATTGGCCTGATTATCTGCGTCCTTCACCTGTGCTTAAAAATACCCAGTCTATTCTCAAGTCGAAGGAAACCTCATTTAGATTGACTTTCCTTATGGGTTGACGGGAAAGTTAAAATTGAACTAACATCCTATGTTTAAATAAACCCGAAATTCTCTCAGTTTATTTAAAGAAGTAATTGTATCGAACCTTCGAAATTTGTGGTACGGCATGTTTTCTGAGGGATGGCTTGAACAAAAGGCTTCTGTGTGCTTTAGCCTAGGGTCAGGTGTGGCCAATCCTGCTCGATTTCGGAATGACGAAAACGCATGTTATCTTGCGTATTATGACGAGCCGTGACCCAGTAGCAGGCCATGACTCAGTAACGGGACACCACTTAGGTTTTTATTTTTCAATAAGAATTGGGAATGGAATAATAGGTTTATTCTAGCGGTAATATTGTATTTATTTATTCAGTTTCTTATATCCAAAATCTGGATTTGATATACATGTTTTTGAGTATTTAAATGAATATCCAAAGGATAAAATCTGTGCCTAATATTGTCCAGCAGAAAAAGTATAAGTAGGGAGCTAATTTGTCGAGTATTTTCAAATGCGTAAAGCTCTGAACACATTTGTCAGCATTTGTGATTCAGAATTAATTGCACATGCCGCAAATATGTGGTCTAATTTTATTGGACAAACTTTATAATCTCACTCAGTCCGAAAGTGTCAACCATTATCACCCTAAATGGTTAGGCAACTTCCATGACAAACTTTTCTCTTCCCTAAGACTTGAATTTTCTTCCTGAAATTGCTCTCTGGAGTATTTAACTAAAGTTTGAGTTGCGGCCCGAGAAAATTCGGAGCTGAAAAATCAATAGTTTCTGTTAGACTTAGTCCTATGGGAATTTAATAAAAAACTTTTGGAAAAAATTATTGTATTTCATTCTTCTTTACTTATTATTTGTTTTACTATTTTTTGTTATGTTCCGAGCATAATATCTCTGGTATACTAGTGTTGAATATTAGAATTGAAGTTTGGTTTTCCTAAAATGCAATTGGGAACATTCTTGCTCATCTTTTCCGGCCCGTTTACAGTAAGAACAAAGTGTGAATGAAACACTCGTTTCAGGGTACCACCTACCTGCAACGGAAATTACCCTTGACTGTTTACATGTTACCAAACGTAACTGGGTGTGCTCTGCCGACCACTTGGGATACGGAGTTTAATTTGACAACTTGATTAATCATACGCCATAGTCAGTAAGCATTACAAGGAGCGTGATGTGCACCTTGCAATATAAGGCCACTAACCTACACATACAGGTAGTCGGCATGCAAGCGAAGCGAACGATCTTTTTACGTGGTATATATCGTGACTACTGATGTGTGTTATAATCTGGCTAGAAGATAGCAATGTATTTTTAGGTTGAAACGCGGGCGCTTTCCGATGCCTCATAATGCACGTTCTTCCGAATCGGTATGTCAACATGGTCAGCTAACCCAAGAACATACTCTAATTCACGGCTTCATAACTCGGACCGCAATGTCACGTCATCCACTATCAAGGGTATGATACACATCGGTGTCAGAGAGCCCTCCATTAGGCTGGAATGATCAAACCGCCATCTTGGTTCTGAATTTGATTCGAATAAGAATGACACACCCCCACATACCTTTTATCCTTACTTGGCACATAGGTGTTGGAACCGAGCAGGCCCCCTCAACCCTTATGGGTGAATATTAGGAATTATGATTATTATTTTAGGCGTAGTGCAAGTTGCGGCCAACTGTTGGCGCTGCGTGCCAGTCACGCTATAACCCACTCCGCTCACCAGAGTCCGCATCTATCCTTGTCTCGCACGCGTGATTCAAAATCAAAACAGCGGAAGTGTTCACGAATTTTCTGAAAAATGAATCCGACGGAAGGTTATTATATAAACAAAGGTGTTTTGTTCCTGGATGTCCCTCGCTTCGCCACGTAAAGCATCACCAAGAGCATAGCTTCTGGTTGCAAGTCAGGTTATGACGGTCAAAAATGATACTTTTTCCTCGTACTAAAGGATCCAAAATTGATTGCGATGGGCCAAAGGGCAATTTTGAGAGACGATATTATTTTGAAACGTGAAAACCCAGTTCGCGAAAAGCATTTTGGGCCAGATAATATAATTTGGACGTCTGAAGGTTAGAAAAATGATACAAGTGCCCTGGAAAAATATCTACCATTCATTGCCTGTTCATATAATAAGAAATCGTTTTTCAAATCACTTTTTCTTGATTTGAAATAACTATTTGTTAATCTTGAAAAAAAAAGTATTTCTAATTACAGAAGAAGAAGGCCACGTCAACTGTGCCCATGATATTCTTGTGATTTTTTAAGAAGTGACAACAATTGGGAAAATCTGTAAATAATAGCATTACAAGTAAAGGCTCTAAACTGTTCTTCAAAAAACCGCAACTTTTAATACGAGCTTTTGAGAATTAATAATTATATAATAATAACATAAAATAAATATTTATCAAGGCTGAATTCATTTCCAGTCGGGCAGGCTGTGTAAGCTCAAGTCGCAGAATCGTTCCAGAATAAAATATGTTGTTTTTCAAAGGATTTTAGACGACACTTTTTTTACCGATTTATTAGAAAAATTTTTTTGACAAACTTAGGAGCGTTTGAACTTTTGATTCTCGTGATGTCGTCCATCAGAAATTTATCGAAAAAAATATTCGAAGTCTTCTAGTATTTCCAAAAATTCAGGTATTTGGCATTTCTTTTTGGATTCCTGTAGATCTTACTATTTTGTTTCAGATTCTATGAGAAAATTGTAAAAACTCTCGAAACTGACAAAATGGCGGCGATTTTTCTGAAAATTTTCAAACTCAATTTTCTCGAAAACCCCAGCGTTTTTTTCCTCTTGATTTTTTTTTCAATTTAGAACAAGTTTAGTCAATATATTCCATATAAGTTTACTTTCTGTCCGCGTCTTGGAAAGAAGAAAGAATTTTGTTTCCTTCAAAAGAATAAAAATTCACGATTTCTGCAGTTTAATAGCGATTCTTTCTATCTTGCGTCGTTATTGAAATATTTTCTGAAATAAATCAGGGAAACAAGAAAAGTGAATATTGAATATTTTCTCCGACTGCTTACATTTTGAGTGGAACATTGTTTTGTAAAATTGGTTTCTCCTGTTGATTTAAACCCTCCTTGATTATTTATGTCAATGGGAAATTGCATTCATTCACATTTCAGCAAACATCTCAATAATGACGCAAGATAGAAAAAATTGCTATGAAACTTTTTTGTAGAACTTTTTTGAAGGAATAACTTTGATTATTGAACCTTTTTCACATCTCTTCTTGTTTCTTCAGAAATCGTGAATTCCTGTCCTTTTGGAGGGAAAAAAAAATTCTTTCTCCTCTCAAAGACGACAAGGTAAACTCATATAGAATATATTGCCTGTATTCGTACTAACTTGATAAAGAATCAACAGGAAAAAACGCTGGGGTTTTCGAGAGAACTAAGTTAGAAAATTTTCAGAGAAACTGCCGCCATTTTGTCAGTTTCCAGAGCTTTCATCATTTTTCATGGAATCTGTAACAGAATAATAAGATCTATAGGAATCCAAAAAGAAATTTTAAATATCTGTATTTTTTCAAATACTAGAAGACTTCGAATACTTTTTTCGATAAATTTCTGGTGAACGACATCATGAGCATCAAAAAATCAAACGCTCCTAAGTTTGTCAAAAAAATTTTTCTATCAAATCGGTAAAATACGCGTCATATAAAATCCTTTGAAAAACAACATATTTTATTTTGGAACGATTCTGCGACTTGAGCTTACACAGCCTGCCCGACTGGAAATAAATTCGACCTCAAGATAATAAAATTAAAACCAGCAAATCTCAAAATACGAATCTAAATATTCACTTTCAATGATATTCAGCGGCATTATTTTAGATTTTGTAGGGATAATTAATCATTTCCACTTATTGAGCAAACAACAACAAATATTTCAGCCTGATTCCAAAGGACAATATTAGGTTTTTAATGAATTTCTCCCTTTCTTCATGCAAAGCAATACAAATGTCCGCTGTCCCGTTTACAGCGCCATCACTTGTATTAGTTTATCCCCTCCAGATTCCCCGGATCCTAGGACAACCTACTACCACATACACCTACATGGTAGATGCACGGGGCTGGTTGAGAGGGCCTGGGACCGAGATAGCCTCTTGAATATGCCTTCATAATAGTAGTGCACTAGAAAGACAAGTATGTGCAACGCCATTTTGAGTTCATGGAACAGAGGAAGTATGTATACAACGTGTATATTTGATGTGAGAACTGAAGCTCGATTTGAATAAAATTAGCTTTTGATATAGAAAATAATAGTCTATCTATTAACACGTTTCCTAGCATGTCTTTCAACAAATCACAACTATTATTTCTTAATATTCCATCTGCTCCGTGGACCCAAAATGTCGGATGCACAAATCCATCTATTCAGAGATCTACCAATAGAGGGCCCTTGTTTTACCTAATACAACTAACACACCATCTATACTTCAAAGACTATGGCCTGAATTCGAAATGGCACCTCTCAAAATCATCCTGCATAGTTGGATCGTAGTAACCAATGTTCCCAGGTTAAGTGAACACTGTTCAGATTCTACCTGCAACAAAATTTGCTCCCAAGTTCCCTGCTGTGTTCTTCAATTTAACTCCTTTTCTTTTAAAAAGGACAAGTTTCCTGAAACAAGAAAAACCTTGCGAAAGCTGAAGGCACAGAAAATATAAAATATTGTGAAATTTCGAAAAAGTGCAACAGATTTACTAACCTTTGAATATTTCAATTTGAATTTTGAACGATTCAGTTCCAAATAATTTATCACATGCTTATCATCTATTCCTAACGTACAGTTACCGCTTGGACGGGTTCCTCTCGCGTCAGCGCCAGTTTCTCGGCTGTTCATGCTTGAGTGATTCTGTCCCTCCCGCCGACCCTCGCATGATGCAGCACGACAGCCCATCAGCCTTGAAAAGACAGGACCGTAATGCGTAGTATAGAAGTTGTTTACTTGGAGACTTGCAACGCACGTATTCACGAGACTATACATACGGTCCCGAGTGTTTACCTTCGCCTAGTCAGTTGTCGCTTCAAATCTGGTTCGAACTGGATTTCTAATTCCTCTCGCGTCAGAACCACAACCCCCGATACTGGCCCACGTCTAGGCGGTAAGTGTAATCTAATTTGAAAAGCTTCTACAATTCATAAAAATGTGCTATTAGGAAACATGATATTCTAGAGGACTAAACAGTTGGTTTTCAAAAAAAAATCCATTTTCAACACATTGCCTAAATTCTATACCCAAAAATATGAATAAAAACTCTAGGATTTTCAATAACATGGAGTGAATAAATGTCAAATAGTTGTATTGAAAACTAACTATAGTGATGCTCTTAAGAAAATTGAACAAATACGGAACATAATTATTGCATATTCAAGAAAATAGTTACTTTTGTAAAAAATGGAATTTTCAACGAAGCAGTTGAATTTCCAACTCGAGTGATGAATCTGCAGCAACAGAAACAAATCAATTCCCGTCAATAAAGGTTATTTTCAGCCTAATTGTTGAATTTCTTATGCTAATAGCAGGATTTGTAACCCAAAAGAAGCAATTTTCCACGAAACACTGAAATTTTTATCTCTAAAACATGAGTTTTCTCAGGAAATGATGGAAGCTCCAACCGAAGAAGACGAACATTCAAACAAAAAGTTGATATCTTGAACCAGAAAGATAAATATTCAACCACAGGACATGAATTTTTGGCCAAGTAGATAGATTTTTCATGGAAATTATAGAATCTTTAACCAAAATCTAGACGGATTTTCAATAAAATGTTAATCTGGAAACAAAAAGTTGAACTTCACATTGAAATAATAGAATTCCTAACCTAAAAATACGAATTCCCAACATTAGATTCAAAATCTAGAAATATAAATAATCTACGAAAATTTCATTCTCAAGCAAACGGTCGAACTTCGAACAGAAATGTTCGATTTTTTTTGAGGACAGTCTGAGATAATAAGATACATTTTCTGCTCAAAAATATGATTTTTACCTATAGTTCAATTGTCTAGCTGATTCCAATATTTTTCAAGGAGAATTTAATTTTCACCAAAAATTTATATTTTATTGACTATGGGATTACCTTGTGCCGCCCTCTGATGACTCGAAGAAGGCACTTTGTCAAGAGACTTTTGTATATCACTACATAGGTTATAATAAATATTATCGATTTAATTTATTTAAAAGAATTAGTTCTCCTTTAACGAGTGAATGTAGAAATACATAGTTATACAGCAGCTTTTATTTTATAAAAATCAAGGTATGCAAGAATACAAAAAAGGCACTACGTCATATTGAAAATCGGTTTCGAAGTTAGGATTTCACAAATTCATCCTTAAAATCAAAAATAAAATACAATCTTTCAACAAAATAGTTGAATTTCAGAGTAAAAGAATACTTTTTTCAACCAAAAATGCAACAGTAACATTTTTAGTTTAAAAACCCATTTTTTAATCAAGCATAAGTGTTTTATACTAAAAAACAGAATCTTAAACTAAAGGAGTTGAGTTTCCAAACAGATACAATAACTTCTACTGGAAAAGATAAATTGATAACAAAACTTTGATTACTCAAATTTGTGATTGAACAAAATGGATGTTTAACTAAACAAATAGATTTTCAACTGAAATTATGGAATTTCCAATTGAAATAAGTTAAATCTGGAGTTGGAAAAAATTGATTATAACAAAAAAAAAACTAACTTTCAACATAAAAACAAAACTGTCAAGCAAATGATCACATATATGTATAAAATGATGGGGAATCAAATGAAATTGTAAATGACCAAAGTAGATCAATTTTAAACCAGAAAGATGAATTTTTAACTGAATTGATGAACATTTACCTAGAATAGTTCCATTTTCGAGAAAAAATTAACTTTCAACCAAAAAATCAAATTCTTCAACAGAAACGGTTGAAACTTGGACCATAAAAAAATTTCAAACCAAAAAAGAATAGTGACATTTTTGACTTGAAATAGTAAGTTACATTACTAGGTGTGAAACACAACGATTGCAACGAGTGTGAAGTTAGCTGCCCGAGCGAAGCGAGGGCTGCTATTACACGAGTTGCAGTCGTTGTGTTTCACTCCTAGTGATGCATATTATTTTTCATAACAACTCTATTGAATACGAGATTTTCACTGCTCGTAGAGCG
>WSXT02185504.1:0-20553 GCA_011762715.2 Neuroterus valhalla | reverse complement strand
CGGCGACGCGCTTCGCGTTGAACAATTTAACCTTTCTATTTCAGCTTTGAACAATTTAATAGTCCCAAAAATAATCTGAGTACAATTTGTCAAATCGACATGTCAAATCGGAATGTTGGGCAATAAATAAGCATTCCAGAGATGGAAGTAAGCAGTTTTATTTCCTCGTCTTCAGCCAAGCACCGATAATTATATTTAGGAATACGTGGATAAATAACAGTATGTAAAATATCTTTCTTCCGGAGGCGCCTCGTTCTTTGTGCACGCTCCTGCTGCGTGCGCTGTGAGCACTGGTGCGAGAGAGATGGATTGGACTTGCCATCTGTCGCTTAGATCCAATACGCGGAAACCCTTGCGATGAGCTTGTAAATGTTTTTGTCGTGACAAAGGCTGCTTTTAAGTCCGTCAGCCCGCTGCCAAAAAGTATCTCCAAAATTATTTTCTGCATCGAGAAAGCATCTTTTTTCAGAATAAAATTAAATTCTTCCATAAAGGTCTACCACCGGAATGTCCTGGGTTCAGATCGAAGTGGAGTAGGAAGACGATCATTTTTCACAGGGAAATTTCGTGTGAATTTTAAATTCCTACATTCAAAAGAAAATTGGTCTTCCTGGTAGAAATATAAGCTTATTAGTTGTGTATTTTCCTGTTTTATATTATATTTATCTTCTTAACGGAGATTTACCTTTTTAAACGAAGTCCATCTTTTATAATGGAAAATTATGCTTGTTTATTACACGCGGTTCTGTGAAATTTCAAAAATTTTATGATTCCAATAGAGATGTCGATGAGTTATTGAAACATGTAGCCTTCTGTATGGCAGATCACTCTTTCTGATATTGCCGGTTAACTATTTCATTAGAAAGTTGTCCTACATGGTTGAACTGAATTATTGAACACTCAAAATCGAAATCTCCCATGATCGCAGAAGGTTCCAAATGTACTGGTTTATTTACACTAATAACTTGGGTATTGAAATTCAAGTGCCCATTCTTTCTAGTTCTGAGTTTCGTCACCAGGTGTCGTATCGCAGTTCAACCATTCCCAATAGTATTCATTATATATAATCGAAAAAATTCATTGGCTCATCATAACTAAAAAAATTACGGAAGCTGATAGTCCGGCCGTGGACCCTGAAAAAAGGAGACGTCATCGCGAAATCGCTGCACAGCCGCCTCTTCGCAATAAATCGCTTCGGAGAAATAATTGTAAGCAGTCACTGATGTGTATAATAAAATCCCGATTCTGTTATTTCGATCTATTATGTAGTATTTCTGCAAAAAAGCCTCTATAAGCCTATTTTTTCGTTCTCTAGGGTGGCATGACCCCTTAAGATCTCAAACAGTTGTAGATTCTCTATTTTTATAGCTTCTTAGGCTTCTAAAAATTCATTCTCAGATGTTTTGCAATTCTGACTTTATGATGCATTTATACCTTAATTTATATCATAATTATTATGTTCTCTATCTCTTTTGACTCAAATTAAGTCTAGACCCGCTTGATTTGGACGTATATTACAACTTCCTACATAATACAAAAACATTAATTAGAATCAAAACAAATAATAATACATGCATGAATATGCGTCTATGCAATACGCTTAAGTAGATCTGTATCACTTTCAAATATGTATTCCTACTTCCAACTATTTTCTGATATCTGCCGGCGATATAAATATGCTATAGTCTTGGTTTTTCTAATATAAAAATGATTTTATGCTATGAATTTTGAAAAATCTACTAGCTAGATATTTTTTGCACGGGTGTCAAGGGAAGAACCTTGTATGGAACTGTCAACTCGTGTTGTCCAAAGGGATGGCTCCAGTGCGCCTACAAGGAACTGGAGTATAGGGCAATAAGAGGAACAGCCGTATTTGCTCGGATAGCAGGGCAGCTATTATGACACTAAGCAGTACAATGACTGCGTCGCTTATGGTGTGGAAGTGCTAGGAAGCAGTCAGGAGTCTAGTGATGGAAAACTGAGTGTCCATGCTTTGATACCTAGACACATTGGTATCATGGGCAATGAGACTTCGGAAAGGCTAGCAAAACTGGCTCAAAGAGAAGATTGAAGTGGTACTGTACCAGTTGAAGGCATCTTCAGCAAGCTTATCAGAAACGAGGTTCACGTCCTTACCGAAATATAAATAAACATAGAAACCTCGGCTATCATAAGCATAATAAAGGGCTCGCAGTTAGTCTTCTTTGTGGCTGGTATGGTAGTAATGACGAGATAGCCATCCGTATCATGTGTTACTGACCCACAAATACGGGGAAGCGCCTGGCGCTCACATGCAGTTACTGCATCAGTGAGTTAGACATACCGGTCAACAGCGTGACTGAAGTCTACGCCTTATGAAGAGGGCCCTTGCATCACACCTAGGCTTATACAAGGGCTCGACGGGATAGCCCAAGCTTCGGGGAGCTTATGGTCTTGAAACAAATAAGAATAATAATTATCAATATATTTTCCATTGAAATGTTCAGTCTTCTCAAATGAAAATTGAATCAGTTGCTCTTAAGGTAAACTATTTGATTCAAAGAAGATTTCTCGGTTGAAAGCTGATCAGTTATAACGTAAAAATCCCATTTTTTTTTAAATAAAATATTTCCCAAGAGCTTTTTTTTTGACTGATTTTTCCAAAAAATGCGGAAATTCAAACGCAGAAATTACAGTGATCATCAAGCTTAAGATTTTGATAGAGATAGGAAGCGGCTATTATGCTCCTGAATAGTACTACTACTGCAAACAAATACATAATTTTTGTTTTTTTTTCATTGGTATCGTATGTAATACACTGTAAGGATGATAAAGAAGATTTTTTCGACTCTGTAATAACGCTTAGAGAAATTGAAAAACAAAACCCAGTGTATGAATATTTCAAATACGTTTTAGATTCATATTTTTATTGTACATCAAATTCATCATTCAGATTGACTAGATCTTTATCACGGGGTATTGCAATTTCAACAAAATAGATGAATTCACCACTGGTACAATGTTCTAGAGAAAAAAAATCCTTCAGGGCAAAAAATATAATTTTTCAAATCAAAAGGAATCAACTCTTAACAAAACAGTCGATATTTAAACTATGGAAGATTCCAATTTTAGATCTAAGAGAGTTGAATTCAAACAGAAAAATAGTGTGCAATAAATTTTTAGAATCATTGACCGAAAAATAGTATGCTGCATTATAAATGATTGTAGTTTTTTTTTTTTTTTTTTTTTTTTTTAAGAGAAAAAACGGAGAAATGCTCATGCACTTACCACATTGGAACTTTGGGGACATTAAACGCATTGCCCAAAAGGTACGAATGTGAGTGTGGGACTGACCGAAACGGCACCTACCCACTAAACCTTAAACTCCTCTTTTCCTGCCAACCCATATCCCCGGCACCGCTTATCGCATTACTTCAGGGAAATGGGGGTAAGGCCAGTACGCCGAGCTTCGGCTTCCTCCAGGTTCACAGTTGTTTGCTCTTATGTCTTCTGAATCCTTGCCACCTCCAACAAGCACGCATCGTCCTCAGCAGTGCTTCAACAGCACCCGGGCACGTCGGCCTTCGGCTTGTTGTAGAGGATGATCAAGGAACGATTTCTCTCTCTCGAGCTTTCTCTTCAATCTTCTTCGCCCTCAACATGTTTTCCACGTACTGAGTCACGATGACCAGCAGTCGCGGGATCCTAACATCAGCCCTAAGATGTTGTCTGCCGTGATGTTGGTGCTTACTTTCATCTCAACCCAACTCTTCTCAGCTGCCCATCTGCCGCACTCGAAGAACGTGTGCTCTACATCATCAACCTTCCCTGGGCAGTAATCACAATTGGGACTTGGTTTCCTAGTCCTTCGATGAAGATAAGCATTGAAGTGTCTGTGGCCAGAAAGACACTGCGTGAGGTAAAAATTCACCTTACAAAACTTCCTGGTAATCCACGGTCTCAAACTGCCTATCAACCTCACAGTCCACCTGCCTCTTGAGTCGGCTTTCCACTCCTCTTCCCATCGTCGTAAAGTCGATAACCTCATACGGGCAGGAATCCCTTTATCTGCACTAAGCTGCTTAGCCTCATAAATACTTTTCCTCTTGGCTGCGAGAAGGTCGATTGGGATACAAGCCGCAATGATCAAAACAGCCGGACCGGACGCTGACCTATAAGAGCAAGCAACTCTGAGCGCAGCTTTACGCTGAACTTCCTAGAAGCTCGTTCCTTCGGCAGTCAAACCTAAGGGCATCTGCCCACACTTCTGAACCGTGAAGCATTGTAGAATTTGCAAAGCTCATTAAAGTTCTCCTTTTGCAGCTCCTTGGGCCAGCAATGTTGGGCATGAGCCTTGATAGCATAGCAACCATAGTCTCAGCCCTACACGCCGCCTTTGTAATCTGAACCCCGAAAGTAAGCTTCTCGTTAATCCACGCACCAAGGTACTTCAGCACATTCACGGCCTCAATGCCATGCCCAGCGATATTCGCTCTTAATGGTTTGCTGAAGTACCTCTGCCTGGTGAGGACGACCAGCTCGGTCTTCTGAATAGAAAGTTGAAGACCATGGATATGAGGCCAGGTTTCAACTCTACTTGTTACAACTCCAATCAGCATTCTTGCTTCTTCTTCGGTCCTAGCTCTTATCATCGCCGCAAAATCGTCAGCAAATCCAATGAGCTTCGCTCCCTCCGGAAGATCAACACGTAGAACGCCGTCATACACTACGCTCCACATATCGGGCCCAAGAACCGACCCTTGAGCAACTCCCGATGTAACGTCAACGCAGCGCGTCCCTTCTGATATTTGGAAGATTAGCTTCCTGTCGTTGAAGTAGCTGCCGATGATACGCAGCAGATATTTGGGAACTCTGAACCTCTCTAGAGCTTCAAGAATGTCAACCCATCGCAATAAGTTGGAGGCATTCTTGACATCAAACGTGATCATAATGCATACACTCCTTGATCTGCTGTTGCCGCTCCAAGCTATTTCCGACTCACGAAGTGCCTCTCGAATCGCTCCAATCGTGGACCTGCCTTCTCTGGAACCATGTTGATTTTCGGCCGAGCCCCCCGCTATTTCAATGGCCGTTCTTAACCTGGCCCGTAGAAGGGTCTCAAAGAGTTTCCCAATCACGTCGAGCATACAGAAAGGTCTGTATAAGGATAGCCAAGACCCCAAATATCACGATCAACAGATTCCTGAATTTCGATCCATTTGGAGTGCTTACTATCACGTATAACTCAGTTTAAAATCTTCTTGGCACACAAAAAATCTCTGTTGCCTGAGACACGTCCAATCTCCTTCTTCGAGTCCTTGGAATCCTTCGTTCCAATTTAAAACAAATACGATGAAGCTCCGCAATCTCCCGTGTCCACCAGTACACTGGTGGCTTCCTCTTAGTGGCAGTCATAAACATTCACGGCTTATTCTATCAAATCAAATAGTCTAAATATAAAAGCAAAGTTAACCTTATTCTAATTCCGAATGATAAGATGGAATTGAAACTGTTCCTTTCGTAGGATGAAAATGCTCGAGTGCAGAGATCAGGGAGAAAGGAATCAAGAAACCTCTTAGTTGGTTTTTGAAAGGGTAACATATTTATTCATGCGAAATTACTTCCTTACTAAGTTACAACTTTATATCAAGTGGCTAACCTTTCCCCTCTCACGCTTACTTGGCCTTGTTTATTTCTTCTCCCACTGAGGGCAATGATTATATGAGTGGTCAGTGCTCCCACATTTTCCGCATGGTTTAAGAATTGATTTTTCTGAATAGAACGGTATCAGAGCTTGCCTAAAAGTTTTGTCCGTCTTGATAAGAGCAAGAGGTACCACTGGTAGACGGACCACCCATAAGTGTTGATGGTCTGGGCAGCGCCCCCTGAGAAATCCATTTCGGGTCCCTCAGGGTCAGCTTAGGAGAGTTCACGACTGAGATGGAGGGCTAGCCCACATCAAAGTCGCTATTCGAGGAAATCCACTCCACTGGCTCAATTACGCCTCGCCTCAGCAGCTCTATAACAATCAGGTTGGCTTCGATTAGCAGCTCTTCCTCTCACGCATCATACAACGATTTCTGCATATTGGATCTTGAGTCCTCTCATTTTAGATACTCGGGCATCTTCTGTATGACGGTCCATCCGCCCTTATGTTGGGCGATTGGTCGCCCGTCGTCTAACTGCCAGCCGACCATGATTGGTTCATCCGAACATTTCATACTACGTACGTTGGAACATCTGAAAATTCAGGAGGTCATTTAGTAACCCCCCGCCCTTTTTTTATACTCCTTATTTGCCTCAGATCAGTGCTTAGAGTCACTCTGAATACCCCCTCCCCCCTAGTTACTCCCGCCTCCTCCCTTTTTTCAGGTTCAATTAGACCGATGGAGAGAGAGGAGACAGAGAAAGAGAAAGAAGAATAGGAATGGGGGAAAAAATAGAATAACCCCAGCTACCACGCTGAGATCTCTTTTTCACATTCACGTCTCGATCGCTTTCTACTCCAGTGTCACTCGGAGTCATATTAAATACGTCTTCTGGCTCCATCCCCACGTCTACCTCTTGCTGTTCTTCAGTTTCTGAATACTGAATTTCGAATAGCTCCCGATCTAAAGCAGCTGCTTCCTCCGGAGTCAATTCCTCGCTCTCAATTTGCTCTGTATCAACGTATTTAAAAAGTTTTGAGACATGGCAGCGTACCTTCAAGCCATCCCCCTGGCTTGCTATTTCGTAAACGCTAGGTGAATGGACCTTCACAACAACGTTAGGCCCTTCAAATGGTTTTCCCAATTTTGATGATATGTGTTGATCCTTCCTGGAATAGAAGTCTGTTGGCTTCCTTACGCTTCCTCAATATCAGGCGGGGGCAACTGTACTCCCCCGTTAACTGAGCGTCGGATTACATCCCTTAGCCTGGGATCACGACCCATATTGAGGAATGCTAGCGTGCACCTTGTAGTGATGTGGACCGAGCTATTATATGCGAACATAAAATCCTTGAGATATAATTCCCAGTCAAGGTGATCCTCCTCAATGAATGAGACAAACATGACTTTGAGAACTCGGTTAGTCCTTTTGACGGGATTCTCCTGCGCATGACAGACTGGACTGTATGAGCGGTGTATTTTATGTTGCTGAGCCATTCCGTCTAGCAAGTTGTTAGCGTATTCTGTGCCACAATCAGAGTGAAGGACTTCGGGCGTTCCCCATCTGCACACGACTAAATCCTCAAATGTGGCTTTGATATTAGCTGCGTTAGCTGCCCTAAGCAGGGCTACCTCTAGCCACTTGGTAAACAAATCTTGGTATACTACCAGATATTCTTTACCTCTCTAACTTTTCGGATACGGGCCCATTACGTCCGAAGCTACTACTCTCCACGATCCTTGAACCAGCCTATGACCCATGAGCCCCTTTGGTCCTAGCTGTTCTGACTTTTTTCACTGACAGATCTTACATTTCTTTATGTCCTTGAAGATTCCTGGCCAGTAATTTTGAATTTTTGCTCTATAGTAAGATTTTTCAAGGCCTAAGTGACCCGACTCAGGGCTCTCGTGACCTTTCTCAAGACTGAATTTATTTGATCTTTAGACACGACCCATTTCCACGCGTCTGAGTTCTCTAACACCTCCTCTAGCAACGGATTATCTTAGTGACGGTACAATCTGCCTTAAGTCACCTTCCAGCGATGGTATTTGTTTGGGAAGTCCAACGCAGATTGGCATTGTCCTTCGTACCATTCATCCTTCACCGGCTCCATCAAAGCTAAGTGAGAAATTTCTTCGTCTTCCTCGTAGACCTTGGAATGTGCGTCTGCCACATAGTGCATGGCTCCCCTCCTATGTACGACTTCAAAGCCGTATTCCAGAAGTTCGAGCGACCATCGAGCCAGTCTTTCAGTAGGATTACGGAGATTACATAGCCATCTTAGGCTGCTGTGGTCCGTAATCACGTTGAACTGATACCCTTTCAGGTAGTCTTCGAATCTTCAAATGCTCTAGACCACGGCAAGGCACTCCTTCTCTGTAAGGAGTAGTTCCGTTCCACTGGTGTCAGTATCCTACTGGCATACGCGATAACTCTTTTCTCGCCGCCTTGAATCTGTGCTATTACCACGCCTAAGCCAGTATTGCTTGCGTCAGTTTGAGTTAAGAATGGGACGCTGAAGTCTGGGTACGCTAGGATTGGAAGCGTCTCAAACGCTTCTTCTTGTTATATGCTCCAAATGGATTTCTGACTTTTCTTCGTTAGGCGTGTCGATGGCTCGCAGATTTTTGCAAAGTCTTAAATGAAACGCCTATACCAGGATGTTGCTCCCATGAACAGTCGTACCTGTCTCAACCTAGGAGTCACATTTTCCCAGATAAAGGGTTAGTCCGGCTTCTTCAACACGCTTCATAGTTTTGTCAAACCAATGAAGGTGTTGCTCGAAAGTTTTAGTTATGACTATTATGTCGTCTAAATAAGCGAACACATGTAGCCTCATTTCTGGTGTTATCACCTTGTCCATAAGTCTCTGAAATGTAGCCGGCGATCCAGTGAGGCCAAATAGCGTCCGCATATACTGATAAAGGCCCTTTCCAGGCACCTCAAAAGCCGTCTTTCATTTAATTTCATCAGTTAAAGGAATCTGATGGTACGCTTTATTTAAATTGAGTGTGAGGATGAATTTAGCTGAAATTAACTTATCCAGAATTTCCATCATGAATGGCAACGGGTAGGCATCTTTCTCGCTTATGTCGTTCACCTTTCTGAAGTCAATCCACATTCTATAACCTATACCTGCCTTAAGAACCATCACGAATGGATAACACCATTCGCTTGATGAGGATTCAAATATTTCATTTTCTTCCAGCTTCTTAGCTTCCTCCAAAAGAGCTTCTTGGACCTTAGGCGACATGCGACAATTTCTTCGTCATATCGGAACTTGGTCCTGCGTGTTGATCACGTTCTCGGCAAACTTAGCCGCAGGTAATTCATCCAGAGGTGGGGGGATAACCCGCTTCAAAAATTCATTGAGCTCATCCCTCTCTCCTTCTGACAAAGTGGCGAGTCCTATGCAGGTCTCCGGCTCGCCTTTATATACTACGCCGAACGAAAACCTTATGAGTGGCTTTACTATCGAGTCTAAAGTTTTATTCCGTTTCGAGAGAGGGGTACTATTTATTAGCGGTGCCAATTCAATTGTTTCCTGATAAATCGGTTCTTATTCTTGGTGTCTCGGAACGTACACTCCATAATGCATGCTTTGCCCAAATTGTTGAAGGACTGATTTGGATAGAAACCACCTAGAGCTACTTACTCCCCGTAAATGGGTGTATTATAAGATGGTGAAAGGTTTTTGACACCACCCTGGAAGGTGGGCGTGTTCGCAAAGCCTGGCAACAATGGCCTATGGGCCCAACTATAACCGGGAAATTGCTCAGGTCTTGCTGGAGTGCCACCCTGAATATTCGGTCTTGCCCTAGTATCGTTCAAGTTGTACCCTTCCTTTGGGTCCTCCACCTGATCCAAGATAGAATCCTCAAAATTGTTCCTAGGTTTTTCCACCTCTTGGATTCTGGGAATTGCACCGTTCCGACGTGAGATGGAAAGCGATGGTTTCGAGAGATTAATATCTAATATCGCGTTACTAGAAAGAACCATAGTTCTGGTGAAGGGCTAATGCAATGATTTTTTTCCTATTTTCTTTAGAATCGCGTGATTTGCAAATATTTGTTAAAACTGAAAAATTTTATTCCGGAGCCGAGATTGCCTATATCAACATAGGCCCTTTGGACGCCTGCTGAAAATTAAACTGAGGCCAGATGGGCCTGTAAACAAATTGTGAACTCACAAATAATAGCTTAGAAATAACTCCCTGCTACTAAAAGCGCTAAATTATTTAACAAATTCTATTGCACATCCCGAAGGCGTTTGTGCTGTACGGTCGCCTAACTAAATTAGATTTCCACGTTTGAGGTAATGACAAGTGAAATCGACTTGTTTTGGTTTTGATGAATCAAAGTTGAGCCGTTTAATTGATACTAATGGTTGAATTAACCAATTTTGATTAATTATTATTATGTATCTTTTTTAAATAATTTTATTTAAGGATGATTTTTGAAAAAACAAATTTCATTCAGGTATTTTTTAATTTATATTTTTCATACAAAGACCCACACGGTGACTGCCACGCTCTTCATTTAGTGAATTGGGAAATTTATTCTCGTGCCTAGAATTTGCACATACCAGCTGATGCAGAATTCCGCGACAATAGTCGTTTGTGTATTCTAATTAGGTAAATAAAAAAGTTTTAAAATTAATTTTTTTCAAAATAATTATATTTTCTGATGCATATAAACTAAATTTCCGTTCAACCGAAATCAAAATTTGGATAAATTTTATTTAGTATCATTATTCATTTTTGCAAGAAAATATGCAAGTGAATAATAGTAAAAAAACTACAATATAACTAATAAAATATGAGAAAATTCTTCTTCCGTTTATTCCTATGTTACATATGTACGAAAGAATTATAAACCGCTTTTAAATTATACGAGAGTGTGTTATAGTTAGGAATTCAATATAATTAACGTTACGTTTAGATTATGATTGTTTTAGTAAATTAATTATAGGCAAAATCTGTTTAAAAAGTAAGATGAATTAATAATTTAGGGTAATTAACTATCTAATAAAAACTTTTAATTCTAATTATATTTATGTATGTAACAGCAACTAAATGATGCATTACTGATAATTGATCAATCAAATAATGATAATAATAATAATAATAACAATAATAATAAAGTTCATTCATACTAAAATGAAAATTACTCATGATATACTTATATCAGTTGAATATAGAAATATAACATACATATGTACTACATATTGTGTTTTGAAATTTCAAATATTGAAAATAAATCAGAAGCAGTAGCTTGCATATATGAAGAAAAAAAATTAAGATTTGACAATAGGTCGGTGTAGGCAGATGGTTAGGGCGTAATATATTACGCGTTAAGTTGCGGTTCGATTCCCCCAGAAACTCACGTCAGACATCACAACTGATTCACGAGTCTAGATGTCTATTAAAGGATTCTGAAAAAAAAAGAAAATGCCGTGATGACAATATTCTGGAATGCCATACTGGATCGAATCAATGGTGTCAGCATATCTTTACGAAAACCAACTATTGAACTTCAAACAGCAGGAAGGAAAAGGCATCACAATGACGGATCTGAAGAAGACGTTGTGCTCAGGGGAAGAAAGAAGTTAAAAATTGAAACATATTTGCCAGTACTAGACACACTGTTTCTCACATCCCTTCATCATCTTGAAAAGGCCTGATTGCATTGCCTAGAGGCCCGGACAGGATTGTTGCCTAGCGGCCTGAACAAGGTTAATTCAGCCCTGTGTGGATTCAAATGGATTCAAATAGATAGAACTTTAATCTTTTTTTAATCCATTTGAATCCATCGCCGGCAGCAGGGAGAAGGTCAGGGGTTCAGTGTGTATAGGTGCTATGCACGTGACGTCACAGCACCCTCCGCCTGTACCCCTCTGCCTCGGAAATGACAGGTCGGCCATATTGTTACCGCAACCGGTCTTATTTTGTATATAAAGTGACTGTATTTCTCAATTGTGTTATATTAATTTGGAAATTTTTCGTTTTCACGATGGTTATTTGTGCTATATTTGGCTGCTCTGAGCAGCCAGCGTTCGCAGTATACTCCAAGGCACAGAAAATTGCTCCAACAAATGAACAGGCACCTGAATTCCCTGCTATGCATATGCAGTGGCCTGTTATAATCTCCCCATTCCGTTTCCCTAAGAGCCAACAGTTTAACGGTGGTTCTGATATGCATTGTAAATGCCTCACCTGTAAATTTGAATGACTAATCACTCTGGGAAAATAAATCGTATTCATCTATTCTCCAATGCAGTGGCGGATCCAGGATTTGGTCAAGGGGAGGGGGCCCAGTACTCAAAATTCAACTCATATATATTATTGTTATTTATTATACTATCAAGCCAAATCCCTATCAGGGTAAAGGTAACTCGTTTGGTTCCAGCCCCGCTGTACTACTAGAGAATAGAGAATAGATATGGAACAATTAGAAAGGGTAAATTGACATGGAAAATGTCGAGCAAGGAATGTGTATGAGAAGGAGGCAGGGATAGGTATCAGATCATTCTCAGAATTTATTGCGTGTTTTTTGCGAACATAAGAGAACTGATTTCATTTTTAATCTCAATTTTCCAATCTAAAAGCTTCGCTTGAAACGTGGCATTTTTAGTAAACAGAGGCTTTAATTGAATTGTTAAGTAGAACAAATATAAGCGAGGCTACTTCGGCAACATGAGAGGTAAGATCTGAAGTCACTGAATGATCTCTCTAGAAAACGCCCCGTAAAAAGAGTTTCGCGAATCCATTGAAATAACCTACTAAGCGATATCCTTACACGGGCCTATCAGTATCCGAAATCAGTTGTTTCAGGCTTCACTTTTTTTCTTATATGCAATTGCTCTCCAAACATCCCTATCCTGGCATAGATCTCTTGCTCCTTCCACATACATGTATATTTCCATACACGCTCTTGTGTTTCTACGGCTCTTCATATTCCTCCTCTTAAGAGTCTCGTTTACACATTCTATCCCTTCCTTCTTTGGTCTGCCTCTGGGTACGCTATCATTCAACCTACCTAGAAGAACTTGCTTTCTTAATCGTTCTTTATCCATTCTCTCAACGTGACCGAACCATCTCAGCAAATTTCTTTCACCCTCGTCAAACAGTGTTGCTTCTACACCACATTTTTTGAGAGCCCACTCAATACTCACTTTGTCCATTAGCGTTTTATCACGCATATCTCGCAGGAATTGCATGCCGATCGCGTTGAGTTTACTCTTGTCCTTCTTTTGATACGTCCAGGTCACACTATACTGTACAGCGCAGTTGGTGCTAGCACAGAATTATATGATCACATTTATACTTTTAGTAATACCCCGTACACTGCTGATAATCTTTCTACCCTAATTAATACGTCTTAAAATGTCTGCATCTATCTTCCCGTCAACAGTGAATGAACTCCCAACTTAAATGATCAACTTGTTCTATGTTTTCTCCATCTATGGTGATATTGCATTTCGTTTTTGCATCCTTATTTTAAAACACAATAAATTAAGTTTTATTCACGTTAATGTTGAGACCCATGTTCTTCATGTTGGTATACAGTCTGCTCAACATCCTCTGCATATCCTTGGCTGATCCTGCCGTAACGATCTTGTCATCTGCGAACGCAAGGCCACGAACTTTCACTACCACAAGATCAAAACCTTCCTCGTCGAAGAGAGCAATTCTATTTACCTTGTCGAAAGCTTTTTCCACATCAACAAATGGACAAAAAACTTTTTTGCTTACTCTTAGGCTTTCTTCCGTGATCTGTCTCAAGCTTAATATCTGATCCGCACATGATCTCCCTGACATGAATCCACATCGAGCTTCTCAGACCCTTTCCTTTGTTACTCCCATGACTTTACTTATGAGTATTTTTGTGGATATTTGCCCTCAGTACTTAGTAGGCGGATCGTTCTTTAATTATCACAGTCGCCTTGACAGGACTACCTGTAACCACAGCAGTTCCAGAACGATAATTTTCTACTTTTAGGAGGATCAAAACTTACTAGAGAATTACGATTGGTCAGGGGACGATTAAACGGTCTTGCTTCTTCAAACATATAGACTCATATTGAACTTACCGAGGACGAAATTCTAGTAGAATTTTTCGAAAAATCTCGAAAATTTACTAATGTTCGAATGGAGCTTGCTCTTTAATTTTTAATGAAATGTAATATTAATTAATAAAGTTCTTCAATTTTTAATCAACAATAATAATAATTCTATTTCACTTTTTTGTCTTGCTCTTGTGACATTTTTTCGCCCCGTAACAACATCTTTCATTTTCCAGGGGGGGGGGGGCGGACCCGACCCCCCTCGCACCGTGGATCTGCCACTGCTTGAATGTATCATAATTGATAAAAGATAGTTATATCTATGATAATATCCATTATTTTAGAAAAAGTATGGAACCCTTGAAAAAAGTAGGAACTTGATTCCTTTTTATGATCTAGCCAAGTATTTACCTTTGTTTTCTATAATAATATTTTAGTACACCCACCGCCTAGACGACGGCCAGTATCGGAGGTTGTGGTCCTAACACGAGAAGCAATTAGAAATCCAGTTCACACCAGATTTGAAGCAACGACTGACTAGGCGAAGGTAAACACTCAGGACCGTATTTATAGTCTCGTGAATACGTGCATCGCAAGTCTACAAGTAAACAACTTCTATACTACGCATTACGGTCCAAGCGGTAAGTGTAACTTGACTCCTTGGTTAGGTCATCGTATGATTTATCAGTATTATTACTATTATTATTATCATGCCATTAGGCCAAATCCTTTTCAGAGTTAGCGTAACTCGTTCGGTTCCAGCCCTGCTGATACCAAAAAATAACTAATATCGAAGAATAACTATTGGAATTTATTGCTCTCGTCCCCTCCCCCTTTATTTAGTGTGGCAATCATGTAAGGCATTAGTAGAAGTCATGTTATGCCCCCAAAGATTACACCCATTTTGTTTCCTAATAAACTAGTATTATTATTGCTTATAACCAAATTTTGTCAATCTAGTTGGAACATAACCCCTTTACCCATATCTTAACATGTTTAGAGACTCAGCTAACAATTTCATGAGTTCAAATGATTACCCTGATACCTTTATTTATTTTACGTATGTTGCCTTGCTCTTTGCGACTATGCTTAATTCTCTTGCATTTCGTTATTGCTCCTTTTTTCGATTTGAGTGACTTATCGTACTCTGTTTTGCTACTTTTGAGTTCTGCGATTGTCCCAAAAAAGGGCTGGAGCTCAACACAAAGTACTTTTAGAGATTCGTAAGTGAGAATTAGGTATATTTTGGTTGAAGCAAAATGTGCATGGTGTAAAGGATCGTATATAATTTTTTAGAGAAAGGCCATGTTACACTGTGTATGGAAAAATTCATCTTCTTGTCCCAAGAACTACACCGTTTGCATGTGAGTTTACAGGTTTTCGTCTGCCATATTTTTCATTTAAAATTTTTTTTGCTGTATCTTCAATAAATTTTTCATCTTCATCAGAATATAAGTCACGATTCTTAAATGGACGATTTGCTTGTCTTTTCAAAGTTACAGGATGATCTAATGCCAGCACGACCACATGATTATCTTTGCTGTAGTAAGGTTTGAACCCTTCTATTGGACGTGGGTGTGGCCCTTTCATATACCACTCATCATTGGGGAATTCTAGGAAACCTTGAAAGTCACTAATACGACCAGTGCCCATTGCGATGACGAAAGGATTCACTGCATATGCAGTAGAAAAACCATAACCCTTGTAAACCGACATGATAGTGCCGGGACGATCCATATCTATTTTCCGCTGCTCGACTTCGTCGTCCTCAATCTTTTTTTGTCGTTGAGATCGTGTCTCGATCGGGTGAGGAGGTTCAGCTGCTTCTCTTGGACGTTTTCCTCCCACTTTGGATCCGCCAGATCCTGTTTCTGAAATAACAATCCACTATATTAAAACAGGTTATTCAGAGCTGAAAAATACTTTTTTTCACATTTCAAAAATGACTACAAACACTTTTGCGTTTCACGTTTAGAACATTGCCAAGATCAATTTTTTCTAATAGTCTACCGAACTTGAAGACTCAAAATTTGAGAGATTCAAACCTGGGTTCAATTCTAAACTTTAAACATGCCCGCAATTTGGGACAACCTAATTGGTGACAAGTTATGTCGTTAACCTATATTGGGCATTATATTGAAGATACACTCATATAGTATAAGACCAAAGGCAGGAAAGAAGTACGTATTGCAAACTTTGAAAATTCTCATCCGTAATGAGAAGGTATTAGTTATATGTAGCAATGGGCTTTCGCTGTTCTAATCAAATCTCTACGTTTCGAGACCCCCTCCCCCCCATCCCTCTCTCTGAATATTGGATTGTTCTTCGGCACACTTTTTATCGAAAAAGAAGAAAGAAAGAAATCCTTCATCAGCTATTTATGACAAGCGGCTCTGGTTTGATCCATCAAGAAAGCTTTTTGAAAAATTAAAAATGCACATTTCCGCTCAAACTGTGCAAGGTGCAAACAAATTTTACGGAGCAAAATTATTCATTTCAAAATCATTTCAGAAAAATTACGCGAGATACGGAAAGATCACTGCTCAGGGAAATTTTTCGATTTAGAAAGATGCACAAATTAACTGCGGACTTTTTCTCTGATAAGACGTTTATTCTTCGTTTCAATCGTGATAATGTTTTTCAAACAGTGGAGAATTTCATTTGCCAGCCATGTTATGCGAGATATGAATCTCAAGGGCGAGAATTTTATTGATGTGTTTTTCAAAGCCGATAGAGTCCTAACCAAATAATTTGAAACGTCCATCCATCAAAAATTGAAACAAATTTGATTATATTCCAAACTAGCCGTGCATTTGGTCTTGGTTGTTTAATTTTGAATTAAAAGACCATAACTTCTTTTTTCTTCAATTAAATCACATAATATCGGAGGTCAACTGATTCGCCTCAAAGCCAGGTTTTCGATTCGTTTTTGTAACAATTTCGAATTATGTCAGAAAATAAATTTTTACTACGAAACACATATTTTCGGAATACTATGAATGACCATAACTTCTTGACTCTGAGAATAAATTAATTAACATTGCCGGTAAATTGATTCGTCTCTAACGCGAGAATTATTTATGTCGTTGCATAAACTGTGAATTATGGCTTTGGAACAAACTCTACTATTGGGAACCGCAGAACTGTGGTGCGCCATCTGGTGGCAAAACGTAGTACTAATGCATGTGGGCTGGTTGTTAACCACCACGTGTTAATTGTATTGAGACCGGTGATAGGGAAACAATTAATATTCCTGTGATAATAAACTGTCATAGGACAAAACATATCTATAAATCATAATGGATGCTGAAGGAATGCAATCCAGTACCAAGAAGACAAAAAGTAAATAGGATTGTTTTTAGTATTTGGGTACTCAAGGGAAGCTTGCCAAGATCCAGGAGTCTGCTTTTATGAATTTCTCGAGTATGATGATAGAAGCCTAAAAAATTTGAATAAAAATGGATTGGAAGAAACGGTAGATCGACGAGAACAATGGAAAAAATGCTTAGAATAGGGAAGAACCCTATGCATGCGCGAGGGTTCTTCAAATTTTAAGTGATAATTTCTTTATACCAGGTAAACTCTTGAATTCTAAAATCGAATTTCTTCTTCTAGACTTTGAAATGAAAAAATAACAATAGTTATTCAATCAGTTGATTTTCCTCATGTGCTTCAAGAAAAAATTCCCTTGGTCTCAGCATTCAAAGTTTTCTAACCTCAAAAGAGCATATCAATGCAAAACAGTTGCATTTTGAACTAAAAAGTTGAATTAGACAGTCCTGAAAAGGAATTCGTCAACAAACAGTTTATTATTTATCCAATTTCTGCTTGAAGGCGTAGATTCCGTTAAATGACAAATTTTAGTGATATTCAGTTCAATTTTTCTTTAAACTTACACAAGAAATACGAAAAACCGTTCTTACTCCGTATTTCACCTGTCAAAGAGCCCACATGTGCCGGCCATCTTGGTTACTTCCTTCTTTGTGACGTCACGATTTCTGATCCCAACAAGAAACCCATTTCCGAAGTGCAAACAAAAGGTTATGAAAATTTTCAGAAATCCTAGGGTCATTTTTGACTTATAAGTCACCAAACAAAGCCTACCAAACTTTGATTGACTCGTCTACAACCGTCTTCAAGTTGTCGTGTTCACCGAAAAGTGTGACATCGACACTAATCAATAAATCAAAAATTTCCCGAAATTATTGCCTTTGAAAAACTTCCTCTGTTAGGAAGAAAAAGTAGTGGTTTCTAATATTTTTGAAAAATTTGCAACATTGCATGCACATTATACTATGAAAAGAACTGAGCACAATGTGCGATGACCAAAGAAAGACGAGCGCATAGCATAAGGGTTATTCCTTATCGAGCTTTAGGCACAAGATTCGAAAGACGCGTGCCCTGGGCGCGCACAAACTTGCGAGCGGAACGAGCCGCGCGTTAAAAGATGTGCTTGCGCAGCGGGTAGATTTGTTACTTGTTTTATTGTAAAACCGTCAGCTTCTTTCCACAATAATTATACTTTCATATCCATTGCCACATTTCACGCATTTTCTCAATGACCAATCCCGTTGGAACCTAGATCGCAGGAATGTTTACAAGAAAACGTCGGAAATTCAAAACATAGAATACACAAAGTGAATCGATTCTACGTAATCGAACACGTGATATAGCTTCGGAATCCCATACCGTTAGTCTTTTAAATTCTTTGACATTTTTCGATGACAATCCTCATTAATTCATGAGATTCGTGACAATAATTTAATTTCTAGTATGGGTGAGCAACGTGACTTGTTGCCAACTAAAGGTGGCCAAAATGCGGTCATGTTGAAAACGCAAAACATGACGCAGGTTCAAACCGGTGAAATTTTGAGTCACTCGAAGTTCAGTATAAAATCTTTGAGGAAAATCTGCTATCTTTTTCTGATCCAAAATAGCTGGTTAGCGAACCCGATTTGTCTTTTTGGTCCTTCAAAATGGCTACCAAAGCCCGATCGAATATCATTACTCTTTCGAAAGTTTTCAAGTTCAAAAAAAATTTTTGATTATTTTTTGTGCGATAAAATTGGAAATTTTCGATTTTTTGTAAAAATTCGAAAAGTTGTAGTGACGATCTTGTAGGGCTTCCAGGAAGAAACTTTTTTTTCTCTGAATTTTTTTTCAATCTTGCGTTATTTGGCTAAAAATTCTCATTTTCTTTTATATTTTTGAATTCTGAAAATGCCACAACTCTGACATTTATGTTTCCATCATGAAAAAATTATTTGGATAAGTTTTTCCAATTTTTATGCATTAAAAGGATCCATACTTACAATTTTCGAGTATTGGAAAAAGAAGTCCAAACAAATTTTCACAACGCTCCCCCTCTTTCATTTTTCACCCAAAATATCTGCCCGACGAACTCATCCTTTCTTCTGCACTTATCAATAAGTGTGTCGGAAGACTATTTGATCCGTCCATTTTTCCGTGAGTTATCGTGTTTATGGACGGACAGACGGACGGACATACGTACACCATTGCCAATACTTGATTTTCGGCTTCAGGGGGTCTCGAAACGCAGAAATCCGTTGAAATTTCAAGATGTGGAATTTCAGACGATTCTTATACTTTCTCAATCATAAATGATGAGAATGTAAAAAGTCGATCTCGTCGATTATTCAAATGTGAAACGCAAAGGTACGTGAGGCCTTAGTTAAAATAGCAAAAAGTGATGTTTCCGCTATGGATCTAATAATATGGCAAGGGACTCCATAACAGTAATTCTGCCTAATACCTAAAGATACATTCAATCGATTTCTCTATTATTGTTTGTGGTACTAGAGTCTATTCTCTATAATATCTAAATTTTCTCAGCTTTTGGCACCAGTGGATCACATATGTTGAAAGTGCTACTGATTGTTGAATCGATTATGCATTTCTTCGAATTTCATTGATATTCATCCTAATTCTATTATTTATCATCTTGAATTAAAATTTAATAAAAAAAAACAAACACTATCTTGAGACTTTTACATTTTAATGCATAAAAATAATCGCCACGCTCGCAAGTTTGAGCGCGCTCAGGGCATGCGTAAACTGCATCTTGCGCTTCACGCTTCTAAGTGAATTGAACGAATCTATTTCTTTTAGATCCCAGTTAACCAATGCAACCTCATATTTTTATTTTATAACGTAATTAAATCGTAGCACTCGCGCTTCGCACTCGACTTTTGTCGGAATTTTTTATATTCACGTGAGTTTATTATCTGAGATACCTTCACAAGAGGAATAAAATGCTGAAGTTGACGTGATATCTTTTTAACATTCTCATCAGAAAATATATCAAATTTGTTTCCACCAATATCTGGAAAAATTAGGCTAGTAGATTGGCCTTTGATAGACTCTTCGAGTGTCCTAACCTTAAGGGGGGAAATAGGTTTAGACGCTTCAAAAAATCGACTTTTTTTCTATTTTATAAATTGTTAGTAAAACTGTCGAAGAATATTTTCCCAAAGTTCCAATGAAAAATTTCAATTTGTTCCAATTTTATAATTGTCTTTATGTGGATATCTCCCCGTACGTGTCGGACCGTACGGTACGTAAAGTCGGACGGTCATGAAATGCAAGCTCAGAATGGAATTTTTTAAAAAGAAAAAGGATAACTTTATGGTGCTGGAATCGCTGATTACCCAGTAAGTGAATAAAATGATGTTATTATCTAGACCGTAAGCCCATACACCTGATGCCCTCTGATCAGGTACATGGAAAATTTTTACATGACAAGGTTCGACTTGGCATGACGAATATGAAAGCGCAAGTCTGGCAGGGCAGTCAGGAGCAGGTGAGCGGTGGCAGGCGCTCAAAGGTGCAAAATTTTGAGGT
>WSXT02185493.1:0-20556 GCA_011762715.2 Neuroterus valhalla | reverse complement strand
CACCCCCCCTCCCCCCCCCCCCCCCCCCCCCCCCCCCCCCCCCCCCCCCCCCCCCCCCCCCCCCCCCCCCCCCCCCCTCCCGCCCCCCCCCCCCCCCCCCCCCCCCCCCCCCCCCCCCCCCCCGGCATCAGTCAACAGCCTACACTCAAGGCCATCGTTTGAATAGGCAGGGCGGTACTGCGTATTTTGAAGATTTTTACTGAGCGAATCTCTGCGTACGGCGTTCAGAGACTATACGCGGCCCTGAGTGTTGACATAAGCATGCTCGGTCGTCGCTTCACATCCGGTTCAAACAGGATTTTTGATTGCGTTTCGCACAGTGCCATCTACCCCCATTGTCGGTATTGTCGAGAGATGAGCGTACTTTATCCTATCCTAAAGCATATTTGGAGTTCTTCAAAACATACAAAAACTTTAAACAACACCATGAGAAACAATAAACTGCAATCCAGAAGAATGGCAGGTTTCGGGCTTGGCTATCAACGGCCTTGGCCGATCTTCGTGAGTGGTGATACATAAACAGTTAGGGCCGTATAAACTATTTCTATGCCATCTTCGTCCGTTCACGCATTGGCGAAGTCCCCGCTTGGGTATTGTCTGCTCTCAGCTTACGGCATTGGCCGAGATTAAGGGCGTGGCCAGTGCCTCTCTCCAAACCCCTCTGATCGTCACGACCACGAGCGACATTTCCGGAAAGTTTATCATCGGGATACTATTTTTGAGGATTCCAGTCATGTAGGGAAGCCACTTCAGAAAAAAAGAAAAACGGAGCATTCTTTAAACTATCCTAGTTTATATTGTTTATTACCAGAGCAGCAAGTCCCCACATCGTCTTGTTGTAAATAAAGTCCAAGTTATTTCTCCTCAGGTACAAGAATCCACCAATTAAGATGAGAAGCATTGTAACTGCAGCTGTTCCCGAATAATTTGGTGGACGGAAAACTCGAATCTAATTGAAGATATTTAAAAATTTATTGATTTAGAGTTTCTTTTTAAGAATGTTTCCAATCCATGGAAATTATCTTCAGTTGAAAGAGAATTTCAACTGAATTAACTGAAATGAAACATACTTGAATGTCAGTACGTTCTGAAATCCATTTTGCAATAGATTCTGCAGAAAACCCGACTCTTTGAATATCCATAGTGTCTGCTGCTTTCGGTTTTCCTTTTGCTGGGAAATGCATGTAAACTGGAGCAGTGTTGAGTCTCATCTAGAAATTATTAAGTGATTTATTTATTTAGGTTTAGTCATTTCCCTCATATGTTTAAACCAGTTTACAAAGAGATTTACCATTTGAAAGACGTCAGATCCCTCATCGAAATCCACAGAAGCAAAGAATAATTTATTTGAATAAGACTGAGAGTATCGGAATGAGTGTGCCACTATTGTGAATTCATCATTTGCGTGTCTATAATCGTTTTTTTGAAATTACTTTACTTGTGAGTTTGATGTATTCGGGAAACCTCTCTACAGTGGATAAGGCAGCCTTAAGTGGATAATTATTTTTGTCTGACAGTGGAGCGAAAACGCTCGGTTTTCCTCCAAGTTGGCACATTCTTCCAGTTCATACTGATCTTGTAATCAGTAATTCCAAAGTTACGATTTCCGCTTTAAATATTTGAAAACGGGAGAACTCGCTTTCGCTCTGCTGTCGGACAAATTAGTATGTGAACCTAAAAGAAAAATAGTTGTTTGCGAGTTTCGCCTCGGTGCTTAACTTTATAAGCGGCGCGCAAATGCCCGCTTTCCCTCTCGGTGCACAATATACTATTTCGAAGCGCAAATATAAGCAAAATCATTCATTCCAACTTTATTTCAAATACGCGTATCGCGTCTTAGCTAATAATTAAATAAAATTAATTTTGTACATAAATTTTTGTTTCTTATTAATGATTAACCACTTCAGGCTGTATCATTCAATATAGAAGGGTTTTCTCCACTTACACACTTTCATAAACTTATTTTTTATAATTATTTACTGTATTTAATTGATACAGTACCTGCAAATTTGACACTGTCTTTGTGGTGCCATTGCAGTAAACATGACAATGACTGAATAATTTCTTGGAGTAGCCTTAACGAATTCCTTAAACTTTCCTCCATTTAATTTAATGACTGGTCTCTTCATTGCCATGTCAGTCAATTGTTGAACTCGTTCAGCCAATGAAGCACTCTGACTCTGTAAATAAATAAAATAAATATATCGAATTTGTAATTTCTGACATCAAATTCGAAATCAGTGAGCCCAAGAACTTATTTATACCAAGTTTTAGCATACAATGTATTGGCATACAATTTGGAATCAGTGAGCTCAAAGAAACTTCTATACCAAGCTTGAGATAAAATAGGAAAAATTTAACAGTTTTGGACGCCATATTGGATCCAACATTCCAAATTTGTAACTTTTGATGTTAAATCAAAAATCGAAGAATTCAAAAAACCCCTTGAACTTATTTTGATAAAATATGGTTGAAAATTTGAACAATATGGGTTACCATTCTGGATTCGCAATGTTGAAAATTCAACTATTTTGTAGAAAAGTCGTGTTTTTTTTGTTCTTGAAAATTAATATTCTTGAGTTCAGAATTCAGCTAGTTGTCCAAGAAAAATGTTCTTGATAAAGCCAAGTGATAACCGCCCGCGTTTTTCCTAGTATTTGTAAAAAATACAAGTTTTCTACAGTATTCCTAATTTATAAAAAGGATGAAACATAGCAACTCGATATAAAAAGAATGAGAGATGAGATAGTCGACGTTTCTCGTTATTTCTTCTGGGTAATGTTTGATAACATCCGAAATGTTTACAAAAATGGAAGGAATCTAACAAATTAATTAAAACTTTCAATAAGATCTTCAGAAAAAATGTTTGCCCCAAATTTCTTCCCCTAAGTTTAAAAAAATATTATCAAGTTCCTAAAATCGATACAGGTTATTTCAAACAAAAAATATTAGTTTTAGAAGAAGATTTTCTATCTTGAGTATTTCTTTGTTATCTTATATTAGTATTCTTCGCCGAAAATTAGTATTTTTAATTTGAAAGATCATAAGATTTTCCAGGCTGTTATTCAGTCATTCAATTCACAGGTTTTGTTTTGTAAGCGCTTCATACTAGAAAACAGTATTTTCTATAAAAAAGCATTGGATCTCAAAGAGTATAATTTTTGGAACATTTTTCGTTTATGCTCATGTTTTTCACTGGGAACCGATACAAATTTCAAATAATACTTACAATTTCCAGTCAATTTCAGGCGAGTTAATTGCAAAAATTTTTTTTATAAGATTGGCCTGGTTCATAAAAGTGATCTTCACAGTTCAACTCATATATTTATATAATCGGAAGCAAGTTAAAATTATGATTACAATTTGAAAATTATATCATATGAAATTGGAGTTTCAATTCGGAATCGTTTAGCTTTTCTTCTGCCTTCCAATATTCTTAAACGTTAGGCCGTTACGTTTTCAATTTTTTGGTTCAACATTGTTTTATTTTAGGGGTTTGAATTTGAAATAATCTATGATAATTTCAATTCGAAAGTACTCAATTTGACACATTTTCAAGATAAAGATCTTGTACACTCCTAATTTGGCGTTTTCTAATGTAAGGATTTAATTGTTTATACCTACATTTCCCCATGCAAACAAAACTACTAGCAGGAATCGATTCAAAAATAAAATTGATTTTTCAGTTCAGAACTCTTTAGTGCGATAATATCAGAAATTCCTGGGAATAAAAAATAGGAAGCAAGAATCCACCGATAAAATTTGAACACCCTCAAATTTCTATTGGAATTCAAAAATATGAAAACGCAGAGAAGAGAAAAGAGAAGGCGTCCTTCGAATTCCTATTGTTCTTCTGGAAAGACTTAAGATATCTTTTCACATAGTTTTCGTAATTCCCAAATAATTCCCGCTTCCCAAGAATAATAAAAATTGAGCGCATAGAAAACTGAGAAAATACATTTTTCTAATTCAGTTTTTGAGGTTATGTCTAGTCACAGCAAAAATAGAATGAATATCAATTGAAACTTTTGGTTGGATTTGAGTGGAAGATGTTGGCCAATTATTTCTCTACCTAAGCTCAAGAATCAAGCAAGTTTCTAAAGTGGAACAAATGCTTTCTATAAAATCAAGTGACGTGTCAAAGCGAGATTCGATCTCCAGCTTTACATTTCATAAGTTAAAGAAAATACTCACGCTTTTGGTCCGGTATTGACAGCTGACATGATTCGTGTAAAATAAGAAAAATCCTAGGAGGGCGAAAAATAATTTCAACTCCATTTCAGTTGATTTTGATAGACTTTTGTGTCTTGTGTCAAAATCGCAAACACGTTGAAAACCCGGGACACGTAGCAGACGAAGATTATATTTTTCAGGTTGGGTGGGAGAAATCCAAGATGGCGGAACGCTGAGGTTGATTGGGGCTTGAACTTTCCATTTTTGCACTTGTGATGTAAATATAAATTTACCCATCAACTTCGCATCATGCTCATTTCTCGTGTCCGATATATATGTCCAGTTTGGATTTAATAATTAGATACGTTCGTAAAATGCCTCGTACAATGCGTGAGATTATTCACGTAAATTGCTAGTGCTACAGGTCCTTTACTTATCCAATTCTGCCTAGAGTATTATGAGTTCTCAGCCCTGATTCAATAAGCCGTCTTGCTCCCAGAATGTGGCCATCTTTTATTTTTCCCGACAAACAACGTGTAAACAACGCCTTTTGTTGACAGTTAACACATTTTTTTGATAATTTACCGTTTTACCAAAGTAAATATACCTCGAATAAATTTTGCAATAACTTTAAAAATCTGAGAATGTCAAAATTGACCAAGGATCTTAAAAATGAAACTTTATGGTGCATGCAGAGGATATCTAAATCATTCTCTCTTGATACTGGAAATCATGTATAAAAAAGACTTTCATCTGTTCTTATAATGAATCAATATCAAAATATGTGAAAAGTCGGGTGTAGGTATTACGAAAAAAGTCGAATTGTTTGACGGAAGTACTAGAATATAAAGAATCAAGTAAGTTATCATATTAAATTTATCACATTTCATTTTTTTAATAACCTCAAATTGAATTTTTCTTTATGTTCTGTAGAATTTAATTGTAAAAAATGGCAGAAGGTGAGAAGGAAAAAGAATCTGCTAAGGTCGCAGAGGAAAGTTCACTTGTAAGTATGGAAGTGTTAATCAAAGTTGGAATTGAAATTCTCTATTAAATGTTTACTTTTTCAGTGCGCTGGTGAGGGAAGATCTTCAGATCTGGACTCTCGGTTTGAATGTCCAATTTGTATCAACTGGTTGAAGGATCCAGTTTTGACTTCTTGTGGTCACAAATTCTGTTCTGAATGCATCAACACGTGGTTGACGTAAGCTTGAAGACATTTCAAATATAATTATAGAATGTAGAAAACAAGGACCAACGCGATCATTTTTTTTTCAAACCTTTTCATACATTTTGCTATTTATTTTCCGTTAAATCTCCCTAAGTTACTCAGTATATCAATTAATGGGAATTTGTTTTTCAGCATTACGTTCTTATTTTATTAGTGCATGTCATAATAAACAAAAGTCATGTACGGACGTTTAGAGGCAGAAGGAAATAATTTTCTCTCCTAGTTGACCTCTCCTAATTGCAGCGCTGGATGCAAAATAAAGTTTCCGAATTATTTATGAAAGACTGTTTTTTTTTCCTAATCGAAATATTTTGCCTCTTTTTACTTCAACTCGCGACTTCTCAGAAATTTTATGATATTTTTTAATAAAACCGAAGGAAATATGCATTTTCAGATTTTAAGATCAATGACGTCAGTAAGAGTTTAAAATGTTTGAGCAAGCGAGAAGGTTGTTCAGAAAGGTTAAGAAGTTTCCTGGAAAGTTCAAGTTTAATTGAAATAGCAGTTAAACAACCAATTTCTGGGTGTTGGTTCAAGAATGAATGGGCGCTGATAGCGCTCGGGTGACCGTTTGAGATTCTCGCTTACTCTTGTTTCCACTACGTTAAACTACTGTAGAGCGGGAGATTTGACGCTGAGGATGGGTGCAGGCATTCTATGCTCTCAGATGTTTACATCCAAACTCGCCTGTCGGTAATCGACTACGCATGGAAATTTGTGGGGAAGAAATATTCAAATGATCCATACCATAACCAATATATGCATACAAACATAAGAAACAACTTTTCATTTGAATAAACTATGATTATTATTGTATTTATCGTGTTTCTTATCATAAAATCTCGACTGGGTGTAGGGCATCGTTCCGCTTAACGCCGGTAGCCTAGCCGCATTCTACCTAGGAGAAAATCGATCGCGCCAGAACATCAAAACTTCAACTGTTGGTCAACTACTAAAGCAATTGAGCTTAAAGTATGCAGAAAACTAATTCGAATCTTTCTCCACAACTTTCTCGCTGACACATCGCTTAATCATGATTCATTCGACTCCCTAAACGCTGGAAGCTGTTCTTGAACGAATTATGCAACGTCTTAGAAGAAAATTATTAGCATTCGTTTGAACGAATATTTCTAACTCTCACTGACGTCATCGATCTTAGAATCTGACAATGCATATTTTAATATCTGCAACTCCGGTATATTAACTTGTATGTTGAACGTTAAATAGAAAATATAGGAAAATTGTTAATAATTTGCAAGTTGAAGTCAAGGCGAAGTATTTTGACAAGAAAAAAAAACAGCTTTTTATAAAGAATTAGAAAAGTAAGGAATCTAACAAGTTTCGTGTGAAGAAAGAAAGATGCAGCCTAATTTCTGAATTAGAATATGTTTCTGAAAAATGAAAATTCGTAACTTTATTTTTAAGTGCTCCCGGGCCTCGCCACTCTAGTAAAATAATTATATATCTCCTTCTTGCTCCCGACACCTAAATTACACTTACCGCTTGGGCGGGTGCCTGTCGAGTTAGCGCCAGTTTCTCGGCTGTTCATGCTTGAGTGATTCTGTCCCTCCCCCCGACCCTCGCACGATGCAGCACGACAGTCCATCAGCCTTGAAAAGGCAGGACCGTAATGCGTAGTATAGAAGTTGTTTACTTGAAGACATGCGACGCACGTATTCACGAGACTATACATACGGTCCTGAGTGTTTACCTTCGCCTAGTCAGTCGTTGCTTCAAATCTGGTTCGAACTGGATTTGCACAAATCGCTAAAGTTAATAATTTTTCGTATTCCACATTTTGAACTATTGAGCCGTAATCCCTTACGGGGTAAGCGTGTAGAGTCATAAATGGTTGCGTTATATACACGAGAGGGCACAGTCTCCTGCCAATATGCCAGCAGCACAGGGCATTCCCAGGCGGTCACCCATCCAATTACTGACGGCGCCTAACGCTGCTCAACTTCAGTGATTGGACAGGAACAGGTTTTCTGAGCGTGGCATGGCCTTAATCTGCATCATGTGTTCAATTTCCGTAAATGTTGTAAGATTCCAATATTTCCAGTTTTTCTAGACCAAAACTTTTTTTTATAAACCTGAGGAAACTGAAATAATTACAAACTTTTTCAAACCTATACAAAATCTTTTCAAGTTCATAGGAACGTTTTCACATTCAAAATTAAAAAGAAAAAATTTGGAGGATTTTAGCATGATTTTACCCTGAATGATTAGGTTAATTTTGAGTGGTTGAGATATAATCTATCTTTCGTAGAGAATTCATATTTTCAAGTCAAAAGTTCATTGTTTTGCTCGCAGATTCACTTCTTCGTTTGAAAATTCGAATGTATGTTCAGAAACTGATCTTTTCTATATGAAAATCCAACTATTCTGTTGAAAATTTACATATTTTATTACAAATAAGACTTTTTTGGTAGAAGATCGATTCCCTTGGTTAAAAAGTCATCTTTTTATCAAAAAGTTATATTTTTGGAACAAAACTAGATTAATTTGGTGGAAAATCCACTTATTGTTGGAAATTCATTTTTTTAAACTCAACTGTTTTGTAGAGATACAAACTACTTGTTTAAAAATATAAATTTTCCGGTCAAAACTTTAAGTTTTTCGTAGAAAATAAAAAAAACATTTGGATTGAAGTTCGTATTTCCGGATGGGAATCATTTTTTCGTAGAAAATTCTACTATTTGTTCGAAAATTGAACTATTTGATTGAAAATTGGATGCTTTGTTAGAAAATCATATTTCTTTATCGAAAATTCAACATTCTTGCTAAAAACTTGCTCCTTTAGATTGAAAATTTGTCTTTTATGGTAGAAAAGAAGCATCTTTCTTGGTTGAACATGAACTTTTTTGTTCGAAATTAACCATTTTTTTCATGTGCAAAATAGGGAATGCAATATCAGAAAGTACTGATTGAAATGAGATATTTTTTTCGGAGTGTCCTACTAGGCCTAAGGCTCAACTTTTGCCACTTCAAAACCTCACCTGGTGTACAGGAAACTTCCAAAGTGTCTTCTTAAAACTTCATTTAACACGTTGACAGTTTTTGAGGGACGGGGGTTCAAGAAGCACTGAAAATGGTCTTCGTATACCATTGATAAATTAGTTGGAATTCAGTTCATTCATGTATGACGGTTTTTTTTTTTTTAGTAAACAAGGTGCCGCTTGTCCGGTGGACAGTAAGCCATTAAATCCTGAATCTGATCTCTTTCCGGATCTTTTCACCAAAAGAGAAATCGCCCAACAAAGAACACCCTGCTTGTATCAAGAATATGGTTGCTCAATGAAGTTATCGCCGGTCGATTTGGAAAATCATGTAAGCGAATGTTCTTACCAGAAAAATGCTATGTGGACTCAACCAAACTGTCCTTTCAAAATTATTGGATGTCGTGAAATATTTAAGACCGCCGGCACATTGAAACACCATTTGGAAGAAAACATGGATTCACACATGATGGTAATAAAATGAAACTCAATCAGTACTCTTTTCTCACTGTTTAAACCCAGTTATAATAAATGCTATAAATAAATGTTATACGTATATAATAAATGTTTAGGGCATGGCCTCCAATGGCCTCGGACTTGAAACAGCCTCGCTTCAACCAGCTCCAACCTAAACAGTTAAGACCGTATGACCAATTTCTATTTTATTTTCGTTCATAGTGAAAAATCTCGAGGCGCACGTGCTTCTACATTCTATATTATTTCACATTTATCAATTCAATTCATGTATGCCCTTTCGGGGGTTTATGTATGTAGTATGCTTCCTCTTGCCAATTACTTGAAGTCTCTTACATATCCGCAGAGTATCTATTTCGAAATATTCCTGCATTCATCATCTCCTCCAACAAAATTTTTACTGATTAAGGTTGTACTAGAGCGTGAGCGAAGTGATCAGAATTTGAATAGAATTAATATGCTCCTATCCTACCGACCTCTTGCTAACCCTCTAACTACAGGGCATGCGGTGCTTATACTGTCTAACACCGATTGCGTAGGGGCGCAAGTGACGGACACCTTAATCCCAAAACAACTGGGACTGCAGAAGCCCAAGTCCAGAGGCCGATTTGAGGTCATAATCCCACAGCGACTTGGGCTTCTGAGGCCCAAGTCGAGCCGGAACCTGAACGTCCGCGCACGCTGGTAACGCCACCGCCCATCGCTGGGGGTTTTATTAATCCATTTGTTGTGTGCAAACGACGTTTAGTTTTTGGTTTGCATTCGTCATGAGAAGTTGTTTAAAAGTTCTTTTGTGGATAAAAACTCTTCTATTGTGTGTTTGTGTGTAAAGTACCTAGTATTGTACTCAAAATGAGCTCTGAGCATAAGTCGGGTGCACAGAAGCGGAAGGAAAAAGGAAATCGAGAAAATGAGGCACTGAAACGACAACTTTTCCTGAACAGATTTTTGAAGGTTCCTAATCCTGAAGCTGAAGCATCAGTAGAGCTTTCAAAATCAAGTCCTTCGGAACATTATGAAGACGCTACCCACCCTATTGCCGATAACATTGACAGTTCAACTCTCTTAGAAACAGCTTCTAAAGATGGTAAATGACAGTGATAATTTAACTGAACCTTTTTCATCTCAAATTTCGCGTTCGTTACCTCCCAGTATTAAACCATATTTCGATGTAGGATCACCCACTTGTGACATTGGCATTAACATAAAAAAACCGCATGAGAGTTTGCCACAGTGTTTTCTAAAAGATTGTATAAGTGTTGAGCTACTGATATCTATTTTTAAGGAGAAACAATGAAATGTGACATTGTGCTTGGAGACTGGTTTTTGCGGCGCAGAGCAAACGTCCTCTTTTCTTTACCGTGCAGAATTTACAGCACACTTCCGCAAGCTCAAAAATCAGCGTTGGCATCACCCGAAGACTGCTGCGCTGCACACGAGTGGAAGAAGCTACACAAGAAAGTCCCTGGACATAATAGAAGTGTCTAGCATATAAATTCTCATGTGCAATGGAAAACAGAACGGAAAATTAAGAAACGAAACTTCGTTGAGTGAATTTTCGAATATCGCGGTCATCATCATCATCATCATATAGCATCTTGTTAAGTTACAACTTTGCCATCAGGGCCATGTCAGGCGCGAGCCATGTGACCAGTTAGATTGTATCGTAGCTCGTGAGATGTTGATAGAGTGGGATTACAGCGCGACCGCGAGTCGCACCAGCCCCGAACAGTATCTCGCGAACGGCTAGTCCCTCGCGGTTCTTCTTAAAAAACAGCATACATTTTAGCACCATGGAACGGATTTATCATTTTTAAATATTTATTCATTATTGTAGTAGGAAAGAAAGGATAGGTAGAGTGAGATAAGAGATAAGCTACAAGTAAATTGTCTTAGCTCTTAAGATTCTCGTAGAATGGGAGGACAGCGCGACACCGTGTCAGCGCGACCATAAGTCGCACTAACCCTGAACGGCTAGTCCCTCGCGGTTCTTTTCAAAAAACAGCATACATATTAGCACCATGGAATAGATGTATCATTATTCTTATATTTATTTTTACTCCTAATAGCCATGTTCATAACTTATAAATTTGAAGCAAATTTAACCGTTTAGCACTGAAAAAATTATATACAAATCTTACTATCGTGGTTTCCCTGTTGAAATCAGAACTGAATTTATTGCTGTTTTATCTTTATATTTCATGATTAACTCTAACGTTTATACACTTGAGGTGTTCAAGAAGGTGTGGGGGAGAAGTTAAGAACATACAACACGAGGGAGAAGTGTGGAATGAAAATCTACGAAGACTTCTGCATGTAACCTTGTTCCTTGCTGAAACAGATTTGGTTTGTCGTGGGGACAGTGCCAAAATAGAGACTTATCCAACGGTTAATTCCTCGGAATCCTTGAACTTGTCGCAAAAATGTACCCGCTTCTTAATGACCCCCTACAAAAAGTCATTCACTCTCAAGAAACTGGAAAAGATCACAGGTGGATTACTTATTAGCAGATATATTCCAAATGTTGTCTGTGCGAACAAATAAGTAATGAATTGTATTCTTCAAGAACGCGAAAAAGCGAAGTATTTTTCACTAATTGTAGACGCAACTTCGGAGTCCGCGCACGTTAAAAAACTGCATCTTCAATTCGGTATGTCAATTTCGCTAATATAGATGGAGGGACCTATAAATTCGAAGAGCGTCTACCAGCCTTTGTTGACTGTACTCAAGAGACGGAGAAAGCCATTTCCCAGTCTATGATGTCAAAACTGGAGGAATTAAAAATTCCCTAAGCAGATTGTCTTGGATAGAGATATAACAACGGCAAAAATATGAAAGTTGACTATAGAGGATTTCAAACGAGAATACTGGCTACCAACAGTCTAGCTGCCTATTCTCCCTGTGCTAAGACATGGCGCATCGCACATAACCTACCTCCTTGAAGCAATTCCAGAAAATGAGCTTACAAGGCACCGTGAAACTCTATGCCTCAGCTATCGCCTGGTTCCGGTAGATTAGGTGGCTGTCCTGTGCCTCTGCTCCATACTCGCAGCTTGTAAAAGAGACGAAATGCATGCTACTCAGATGTTTGTATGAGCAACAGGGACCAGATCTGAGTGTATTGATCGACGAGGTAGCCCGTTTGTTGACCGTAACGCCTTCAAACCAGGGAAAACGGGATTCAAAGTCGACCCCGGTCAGAAAATCTCACCCATTTCTGTACAAAACTCCAAAGCCTCGCCGTACCTAATTCATTTCTGTATCGTCTGTCCACCTTGGACAGCAAATGCTGAAAGGGAGTGTCAACAGCTCAGCCCCAATGGACAGGGCAGTTTTGGCGAGACCCTCAGCCACTTCTTTAAGAGATATGCCTCTATGAGCTGGAATCCAGGTCAAGGACAGATGCCTGCCTCTCCACCGAATCTCTTTGGGTTTTCAAAGAACTCTTCAATAATGTTACTTGGTCTCTTTCCAGAAGCCTCTCTTGAGAACGAATCGAGAGCCGAAAGGTAGCCTGAGAGTAAAATCCGACAGGAAAGAGGAGAGTCGAAACTTTCTAGCAGCCTCTTAAATGGCAAACAATTCCACAGTTGTTATAGAAATGCCACAAAAAAACAGGACATGGCCCTCCTATGAGTCTAGCTCGTCACTGAGCACGGCAAAGCCATTTCGAGTCTTATTTTCTCTTCTCCGAGAAATCTTAATACGTGGGTAATTTCACGAAACCTATCTTTCGCTGCGATGAATACGGGCCTTTTTTGGGTCGAGTCTGGCAAAAGTTCGGGTCAACGCAAATTTGGCGGGATCAAGCTCGAAATTGCGTTGCACCAATTTTCTTTATGATTAATTCGATTTTGGGATTTGCAAGCGTCCATCGAAAAATTTAGAACCCCGTTCTGGATGTGCATTCACAAGACTTGTATAGATCGTAGCAAGAATGTCACGGTGGGCGAGAGAGGTTGTAAGATTGTATCTCCAGTTTTCAAATACGTATTCTGTGGCTAGGCGACCTAGGCACTTGGTTAAAAAAAAATTGTTTCTTTTCCAGCTGATTGCAACCTCTTTATCACACCTAACTCTCAAATCAAACATCGATGCAAAAGCTGTAGAAGCCACATTTTGGGATGCCCCAAAGAAAAAAGGAGAAGTCGAAACTTCAAGTGAACACGAATCACAGTCATTAATTCAGTAAGTTGAGGACCCAATAAAATGTCTCCTAAAAATTACTACAAGTACTAGCTTGAGATATTGAAAATTTGTAGTTTGTGTGTCAATCTCTATCAAGAATATATCTTTTCTAGTGAATTATGCGAAAAAGTACTAATCCTGGAACAAAGAAATCAAGAATTGACATTAGCCTTCGAAAATCTTGAGTCAACAATCTTTGAGCGAACGTGCAACGGATCCTACATCTGGAAATTAGAATCCTTTGAAGGAAAATTAAAATCCATGACAGCGAACCGACTGAATATGAACTTCAGTCCCTCTTTTTACACAAGTGCTAATGGTTATAAGGTTTGTGCGAGGGTAAACGTCTCCCACAAAAATTCGGATTTCCTCTCCCTGGTTCTCCATCTTTCCAAATCTGAAAACGATGATACCTTAGACTGGCCTTTTGAAGGATGGATTTCTTTCTTACTGGTTCATCCGGAAGATCCTAGTAAAAGTATTTTGGAATCAGCCCAGTCTCTACCAAATTTAGAGGCTTTTCAGAGACCAGTTGACCATAATGTAAACAGAAAAAGTTACGGTTTCACCGAATTTGTTTCGCTTCAACACTTGGAAAATTATGTTAAGGATGACTGTGTCGTTATTCGAATTGACGTCAAGGCGATAAGTAGAATTGATAAGAAAATAAAAAATGTTTCGCCTCTTACAGAGGAAAATATTAAAATTCATACCGAAGTTTGAACCCGCCATCAACGAGAATGTTATCAAGTGTGATATAGACTATTACCATTTTTTGAATTACATTGTATATATTATTGAGCTGATAGAATAACGAATAAACTTGCGTCCAAAGGTCTCGGTTTTACATTTGAAGATTTGAGATTCATTAATTTTAATTGTGTATTTCGATTTCTTTGAATGATAGAATGCCTCAATTGAAAATTTGTAATTTTGCTGCCTACTTCCATCAAGTTATATGTAAATCCCATTTCTGAATGTTTTTGGTTGCTTTTATGTTGACTCCATTATTGACCGTAAGACCAAATATATGCTGAAATACTTCTCGAATAATAAAAAAGGTCGAAGAAAGGAAAAAACAGTTTTGGGTCTGCTCCATCTGGAATTATTTTGTATATTATAATCCCACAAGATCTTAGAACTATGACCGCCACTTGGGATCCGCTATTTGGAGTATTTAAATTCCGACGTTGAAGTCAGCGACCTCGAAAACTCGTTATACTAATTTTCAGATATTTCAAAATTTTACAATTACTGCCACCATATTGGATCCGCAAATATTTTTTCAAGAACTTAGTCTTTCGAAGCGAGATGAAGCAAAAATATTTAGCAAGTTTTATTTCCTGAAAGAGACAGTTTTTTATATTTATTTCAGAAACGAGGTAAAACATATTATTTTCAAGGTAGAGGAAAAAACTCGGAACGGCTTGAAGCGACTTTAAGGGACCATCCATAAATTACGTAACGTATTTGAGGGGGCGGGGATGTATAATAATGATAAATCTTTATCAAGTTGCCAACAAAGAAAAAAAATGTACAAAAAAATATAGTATGTCCAATTACAACTCAAAGGGCGAGGTACAGCTACAGCTGCTTTACAACCTAACCCTGTAGCGTGGTGTTACGCAATGACGAAAAAATACAGGAAAAATGAAGAAAAAGCGTTACTTGCGGGGGGGGGGGGGCAATACTGCCGGTAAATTGCGTTACGCAATTGAAGGGCGCAGGATCAAAGGGGCCTAACCAACATTTTCATAATTTTACAGGGCGTTGAAAAAACGTTCTCATTTCGAAAGTTGTTGATCAAAATAATTGATTTTTAGAATATACATTCTTGATACAAGGTTACATTAATGTGCTTTGAGTTTGGTCGATTTGATTAGGAAATGATAGAGTTATGAGTGTTTGAAATAAGCAGGAGCCTAACTCGAGGGGTACCGAGGGATCAAAAGGGCCTTGCTGCGCCGATCCATGTTTTTGCAAGATGCCTGAAATGGAATTTTATCTAGTCAATACACATTTTTTCAGTTTTTTATTGCTATTGAAATTAATTATTTTGATAATCGTTTATCGAGTCGATATAATTTTGTAATTCTGTACTCATTTCTTGTTCATCTTATTGAATTACAACACTTCAGATACAGACTATCTAATCGTACATTTTTCTATCATTTTTTTGTTATGGCCATTAAATTTCAATATTTAATTTCGTATTTTTCAACCTAATTTACATTTTAAAAAATTGTATTCTAGTTCATATTATAATAAAAATTTCATTCGATGAAATACGTATAATATTTTGAAACGAAGTTAATAAAATAAAATTTCATGAAGTTATAATAATAAAAATTGGATAAAATAAATAAATTCATTTAATAAAAAATTGTATGTAAGTTCATATTTGTTTACTGTGTTTACATGAAAAAGTTGTCTACCCACTTACTCTTACTGTTATTAAATTTAAACTTGTCAGATAATGCCTATTTAATGAATGTTTGTTAACCTATTTATTGTTATTATTATTAAATTTGAGTAAATTTGCTTATATTCCTTCAATCTCCGTGTATATTTTTGATTTATCTCTCGTTATTATTGAATTGTAATATTTTATTTACTGTTTTTTTACGTTACGTATTCCGCACCACGCATTCTGGACCGGCGCCGCGCTTCACTTTTACGGCGTATTCTCCGTCAATTTGAGCTCTACAAAAAAACCAAAATAATCGAAATATTTGTAAGGCTTTGCTCCAAAACGCCCTATATGTTCTTTTTTGAAGATTTTATCACCTTACCGATAAATAAGACGAAAATGCTGAAGCGGTTCCCGGAATCGACCGCTTTATCGATCAATATTGCAAAATAATCCCAAAAAAAGAAAAATTATCGACCGTAGGCAATTGCCTCTAGGCCATGACCCTGTAAAATTCAAATGTTCCCAGCATCCACATCGAATGCTGGAACCTCGGAAAATCTTGCGTAAAACATGGTTTCCTGTAAGACTTAATAGGGAGTTAGGCCCTTTTGATCCCTCGATAATTAAAGAAATTCCTTGGCAATACATCTCGTGATGGGGATTTGGTCATAGAATCCAAAAATGTAAAAAACTCAATTTCTGAAAAAGTGTTGGTTAGGCCCTTTTGATCCCGCGCCATTCAATTTATGGACGACCCCTTAGCAAATTAGCAAATTTCACGGGGAATTATTAAACCTGAGGGCTTATTTTTGCGAAAAATTCGAAGTTAGCACCATTAGAAAACCCCTTATCCTGTCATATGAATCCGACAAAATCTTAAAATTTGGATATTCCAAATGGCGGATCCAATATTCTGACAAAAGTTCCAAAAATTGTGTATATTTATATAAACCTTAGTATAAGAGGTTTCTGTTCGGCTGACTTCGAACTTCTGTCAAAATCTTAAAATTAAACAATGCGGATTCTATATCCGCAGATTTCGACATAATTATATAAATCTCAGTAAAAGGGGTCAATCGGGTCAATGAACTTGAACTTTATATCAGGACCAAAGGATTCCAAATGGCGCATCCACCAAACTATTTAAATATTTGCGTCAAAGTTGGTAGAAGGATATCTTCACTTCAAATCTGAGAATTAAAAATGGAGGGTTCAATATTTGTATACAAACATGGTAAAGGACTTGCGGGGTTGCCGACTTCAAATTGGATGTCAAAATTTGAAAATGGCGGAAACTTCTTAAATTTTTGAATAAAGCTCGATATAAGACTGGTAAGCTCTTGAGAAATCCGTTCCAAAAGGGTTTTTTTTTTCTAGATGGCTAACTTCAACGTGTAAAAACGTGGCAGAACCGATATCTGGAGGTAATATACTTTCAAGACTTCGTCGGATTTGTGAAAGATTTGGTATAAAGGGCTTTTTGGGGTGGCTGACATAAGAATAGATATGAAAATTGAAGAAATTGAAAATGGCGGATATATAGCGGTCATATACTTTTAATTTTTGTTTTCAACTAGTACGTATTTGAGCATTTGTGTAGGAATTTCCAACAGTCTTTTTCACCATAAAATAATGGGTGGTTTATAGTGTTTCATTTTTAAGAGAGGGCCTTTTTCATTCTCTCAGACGAAAAGGAGATTCGAAGCGACCACTTTTCTCTATCGCTCTCCTAAATATGCGTTTATTTTCCCAATATTTGACACGTAATGTGTGTTTCCAATATTTTTAGGTGTAAAAGTGACCATTTACAGTATAGAATAATCTTTAGCCGGCAAAACTACATGATTATACGAGGAGGACTCCCTTATATTTGCCCTACTGAAATTTCATTTATTAAAAAATTGTTTGTTTTGTTGGAAATACGTATTTTTTGTTGTTACACTTGGAAGTTTTTCTTTTAAATTCAAGTTTTTCGTCAAGGAAGCTGAATTATTTTGTACAATTCAACTAGTTCTTATTTGATCAGTTACTGTGCAAGTTTAAAAATGCCAAATTAATGATCAATGAAATTTTCAACAGAAATAGAATGTTGATTTTAGAGTCAAAAGGAGTAATTTTATATGAACCAGTAAAATTGCAACCCGCGGAAAACTGATTTTTCTACAAGAAAGTTTGTTTTTCACCAACAAAGGAATTTAAAAAAATCTGCCAGAAAAATGTGAAATTCTATACTAAATTGTTTTGTTTGCTACCAAATTCCCGAATCGGTAAGCCAAAAAGAGGATTTTTTCACAGAGCAGTTGAATTTTCAACCCGAAAAAATCTTTCAATGAAAAAGATGAACTCTAAAAGGAAAATGAGATAGTTGATATTTCTACCAAAAAGTGAAATCGATAGCAAATAAAGCCCATAGAAAATTACTATTTAGAAAAATGGTTGAATGTATAACCAAAAAATATTAAATTTCAACCATGAAGATTAACTTTTGCACCAAAAAGGACCAATTTTCAACAAAAACTAGAATAGTTGCATTTTTAGTTAGAACAATTAATTCTCGTCGAAAATCATGAACTTTCGGCGAGATTGACCCAACATAACTTTAAATGGTCCGAACTTACCCATTTTCTGAACAATATTACTGTTTACTGAAAAATATTCAATTCCTGTTAGAATTCTCGTACATAATCTGAAATTGTTCAAATTTGCAAATTTTCTAAAAGACCTCACTTTTTTTTAAATATCTGATTTCGGCGAAAAATTCTTGAAACGTTCTTGTTAATCCAAGAAGAAAATTAACTTTCTACAAAGTAGTTCAACTTGAAACCAAGTGATTAAATTTTCAACGAAAAATATGAATTCTAGAAGGAAAGTTTAATAGTTGATATTTCTACCAAAATTTTTTTAATTCATGTTCAAAACAAATCAATTCTGTTACATGAAACGGAGAAAAAAAAGGTTGAATGTGCAACAAAAAAATATGAAGTTTCAACCATGGAGATGAACAAATTGGCCAAAGGCCATGCCAAGCTTGAAAACCCACTTCCCGTCCGATTACTGAAGTTAGGCAGCGTTGGGCGCGGTTAGTACTTGGATGGGTAAACGTTTGGGAATACCGCGTGCTGTTGGCATGTTGGTAGGAGATTGTTCCTCCCGTGTATCCAACTCAACCAATAATAACTCTTCACGAGTTACGCTTACCCCGCAAGGGATTATGGCCTAATGGTATACAAAAATGAAACTCCTCACGAGGGGTTTTCTCAGTTGCAGACTTCTAATTTTAGTTGAGAATTAGAAAAATTCAGATAGCGTATCAATATGGCAGTCGTAATTCCAAGATTTTGTCAGATTGATGAAAACTTAATATAAGAGGATTTTGAGGGTCAGTCACTTCAAATTTTGGGACCAGATTAAAGAAATAAAGAGAGGTATAAGGATATTTTTATAGTCGCCGGTTTCGAAACTTAATTAAAAAATGTTCAATTCAAAATGGCGAGTTAATTCGCCATTTGGTTTCTTATCAAATGTGATAGAGACTATCAACATTTTTGCAATAAATTATACATAAATTATCAGGCTGATATAAGATCCAGAAAACTTGCTTTCAGAGTGCTTGTTTTCACCTTTGAAACTTTGCTTTAGCGAGATAATATTTCAAGAGATTAATTGTTTTTAAGTGTGTATTTCGAATTGCTAGCATCATAAAATTTCTGGCGTGGATATTCAAAAAGTTTGAAAAATTTGGTTTGAAAAGGAAATTGATTTTTTTCTGAATAAGCAATACCATTTTTCTGCAACGTAAAAATCCACTTGAATTCAAAAACTAATTTTCTCTTCTCTTTCGGAAAGGGTACACAATTCTTAATTTTCTCTTTTTGAACACTTTTCCGGATTTTAATTTTTTCTGTTGGCATATTTCCCTGGATTTTAAACTTATATTCCGGAATAATATGCTGGATCCTTTATTTTCTCTTTCGGATCTAAATTTTATTTATATCTCCTCGGAGAATGACTTTTTCTTCTGAAACGTTACGCCAGATTTAAATTTTCTCTTGTTTGAATTCCTCTTCCGACATATTTTTACTGGATTGCAGTGGAAATAGGAAAACTAAGAGCAAAAATTTGAATCATTATTGATAACAATGGCTATGAACTGGATTCAAATTACGTTCACTTTCTTCACGCTTATTATGTTTATTTTCGGTTGGCTATGCGCTCAGTTCGAAGATTATCTGTCTGATTTCATACGACAAAGTTTTCGCTATGGAAAATTCGGCGCGAGACTTGAAGAGCCGATCGTTACCAAACTTGAGGTTCCAAAAAGGTGACTATTTCATTAATGAAATTAAAAATTTGTATTTTCTCTTCCGAAATATTTTTCCGTGCTCTCATTTTCTCGTTTGGCTTATTTATACGGATTTCAATTTTTTCTTCAATTTTTCAGATGGTTTCGACATATGTATCTTTTTGCGGCTCCATTGTCGACCTGCGCATTATATTTATCTGTATGCAGATATTTTTATCATGCAAACGTTCCAGAAGATGTTTATTTGGTTCTAGATTATTTGTTCGGAACCGATAGACAAACATTAGGTAATATTCTTCCGAATTTACATTTCCTTTTCTGGTATGTAATTTTTTTCCGGTACAGTTTTCTGAATTCGAATGATCTTTTTCAGCAATTTAATGATCTCTTCCAGTATATTAAGCCTCGTTTAATTTTGTCTTATTTCAATTCTCTGTTCTGTCTAATTTTTCGGATCTTATTTTTCTTTCTGGCATATCTTGATTTCAGTTTCGCTGGAAAGTACACTTCTGGCTTTGACTCTTCTGACTATACACTGTGTAAAAAGATTGTACGAAAGCCATTTCGTTAGTGTTTTTAGTGATGCAAAAATTAATATGGCACACTATATCGTTGCATTGATCTATTATGGCTCTTTGGTTCTTTCCATGATTGGAGAGTCGGAAGGTTTCATAAAAGGTAAAAAACGATTTTTCATATGCATATGCAAAAAGTAAATATAAGATTCCCTATTTTCGACATTTTGAGGTGATCTTTTCCGTTTCAAAGCTTTTTT
>WSXT02185482.1:0-20556 GCA_011762715.2 Neuroterus valhalla | reverse complement strand
CACTAATATTTTTCATTAAAATTTATTTATCTGTTTGAAAACTCAACTCCTTCAGTTAAAGATTTTTTTTTTTAGTATAAAAGACCCATGCTTGGTTAAAAATAGTTTCTTCAAACCTAAAATATTACTGTTCCATTTTCGTTTGAAAATAATAATTTTTTTGACTTTGAAATTCGACTATTTTGTTGAAACATTATCTTTTTTCTTAGAAAATGATTCTTTCTATTTAGAGATTATTCTTTACGGTTAACAATTCAAGGTATCCAGTCAAACATCTTTCATTCTAGTAGAACATGCATCTAGTTGAAAACTCTAATGTTTGGTTAAAATTAATTTTTTTAGTAAAAAATGTCACTCTTCCATTTTTTTTGAAAATTTTTATTTTTGTGGTTCAAATTTCAACCATTCTGTTAAAAAATTGTATTTTTTGGTTGAAAACTTATTTTTTGTCAAAAATTGAACTATTCTAGTGAAATGTTCATAATTGCAGATAAACATTCGTCTTTCTGGTTTAAAATACAATTACTTCAGTTAAACATTTGCAATTCCATTTGAGTCTTCATCATTTTGTTCAAAAATGCAATAATTTGTTTGAAAGTTAGTTTTCTTTTTGTTATAAGACATTTTTTTCAACTGAAAATTTAATTTATTCCAATTGAAAATTTCACAGTTTCAGTTGAAAATCTATTTGTAGTAAAAAAAATGATGTTTTTTTGTTGAAAATTATAGTATTCTTTTTATAATTAATTCATTTTGCAATGTTTGATTTGTTGTGTTAAAGGATGTTTAGATTTAAATGAAAATAAATTTTAGCGTTTTACGACAAATATAAATATGCTGCTTCCAGTTGACCGGGCAAATTGAAAAACTTTTGATCGGGAAAAACCGGTAATTTGAAGTCCAGCGAAGCGCCACCCTGGGAATGTATTAATCTTACTAATTTGTGTTCGTTGATTATTTGTCAAGTTCTTACGAAATTCTAAGTTACAAATTTACACATTCTGATTTCATAGAACAAACTTGTTACGCTCCATTTCATAAATTGGAGGGACATGTGCTTATCGAATGTAGAATTGCAGGAACGAAATTTTTCAACGAAGGTAAAACTAGAGGAGCATCAGCGCTGCAATTATTGTTCTCCTATAATTAGTACTTTATCAAGTATTATACTTACATTTTTGAAATTTTATTAATGTTGAATGTTGTAAAGTGAGTGTCTTTTTTATTTCTTTGGCGCTGGGCTTGTTTGGTTTTCTTCTTCCTTCAATTATTTGTTAAATTGAAACATCCATCCCTATATTTAATCAAATTGCACGAAGTGTCTTATTTGTTTCGTATCCATGCTTGTTTTCCTATTTTTGTCTTGAAATTTGAAGTTGAAACTTATTCAGTTTCTTCTACACACGATTTAACACTATAATATTATTCTCAATTCTTCTTAAAACGTATTGCTCTAGGTTAATATTACTAGAAATTAAGTATCGAAAAGAAAAACAATTGAGGGAAAAGCATTACTGCCTAAAGAAAGAGAAGGATATGAGGAAACACTTGAATTCCTACATGGGAAATAGTTAATAAATTTCATATTTATAATTAACTAGTAAATTAAGGCACTGGATTTAAAAAGAAGGTATATAATTATTTCGCTGAGATTATAAATCTCTTTTCTACATCTGGCGCCTCAATTTGTCGTCGAGTTAAAAATCAAAGCATTCATTTATAATATCTAGTACTGCTTTTTGAGAGACCTTTTCCGTTACAGAGAAGAAGAAAAAAACTACTCTTTCACCGACCGAAAGTCCACTGCAAGAGAATCGGCCAGCACCAGCTCCTCAATCAGTCACAATCGGACGATGACTCCAGCCAATCCGTGGGTGGAGCAGGATAGCAATCCTGGTACAAATCGGCTCTTTGCCGGTTCCAATTCTGCGGAGAGGGAAGTATCCACCTTCGCGACTCCTGGGAAACCAGAGGAATCAGACGAGCGGGACATAGAAGTAGAGGCAGCAGCACATCTTCTCACCAAGCAAGAAAAAACACTGTGTATTCAACTCGACCTCAAACCGACACAGTATTTAACACAGAAAGCGCTTTTACTCCAGGTAAAAATGTTGCTTCTTTAGAAAAGAATGAGAGACGTGAATGGAGGTACTAATATTTACTAGCTTCATTTACTGCGGATTTCAAGTATAAACAGTGATTTAGAATGTCCTGAACGTATATGACGCTCTAAACCAATTTAGGAAATTTTTATGTGTTTTATTTATAATTATTATCAGTGAATTAACTTCAGTAACTATGCTTCTAACTGTTTTATTGCGATTCGAATCTCGCATGTTTCCGATACTCAAAGTTTCACTGCTTCAAAGTTCTGCAAGTAAGTTCTTCTTGCTTATTTTCTTTCTTTCCTTTAAGCTTTTCCGACAATTGATGCATTGGCAAGTCATTTGGCAGCATATAAAATGGCAGAATATAAAGTTGAATACATTCAGATCCAGGGTGGCGACTTGACCGGGAAATGACCGGGAATTTACTTAACTCAACGTGGACTATTAAAAATTCTACCGAAAAAATACGAGAGATGGCTGTTTTCTTTTTATGAATCAGAAAGAGATCTTGTCATTTGATTTAAACAATGTAACGTTCCTTTAATCTGATTCTCAAAATATTTAAATATATCTATACGTCATGAGAGGAAGAGCTTTTATTTTCTTCCATTATAAAGAAACGTTTTGTAAATTTGTTGCTCTGTGAGATTTTTTTAGCTGAATCATATTCGATATTCAAATCGATGATGGCTCAAGCCTACATAAGGAATACCTTCTACCTTTATTACCTTTATTTTTTAAAAAGATGTATTTATCACGTTTTATTTGCTTAACCTCATTTATCTGACTTGGGACAGGAAATTTCAGAAAATAATTATAGTTTTTATTTTAGGGCAGGGAGTTCCAGTGAAGAAGTATAATTGTACTTGGAACAAGGAATTTTTTACATGGAACGTGAACTTTTCAAACTAATTATAATTCGGAATGATACGAAGGCTTGTTTACATTATTCATTGCAAATTCATCTTTTTTGAGTTAAAAAATCAACTACTTGTTTGAAATTCAAACTTGTTTGTTGGAAATCAAATTTTTATATTAAAGTTGCATTATTTCGATTCCGAATTCACCTCTGGTTGAAATCGTAACTACTTTGAAAAATCAATTCATCTTTTTTTGCTAAAAAATTCAAGTATTGAATTGAACATTGATTTTTGAATTTGAAAATTAAACTATTCCTTTAAGAATCTATGTACTTCGTGTAAACTTTGGCTTTCTTGTAGAACATAATCTTCATGGCCCAAAAATCATCTTTCGCTTAGAATACATTTATTCATTTGAAGATTCATGATTATGTCTGAAAATCCATCAGTTTGGTTGAAAATCAATTACTTCCACTGAAAATTCAACTGTTTAATTTTTAGTGGAAAATTGATCTTGTTCAAAATATTCGACATTCAGGTGAAAATTTGTCTTTTTGGATTGGAAATTTAATTATTTCGTTGGAAACTTCACATATTTTGTTGAAAAATCGATTTTTTGTAGAAAATGATATTTTTATTCGGAAGTTGATATTCTTCTTCAAAAATTCTTCTTTACGGTTAAAAATTCAAGTTACACAGTCAAACATTTTTCATTTTGATCGGGCATTCAAAATTCTTATGTTTGGTTTAAAATTAATTTTTCAAGCCAAAAATGTCACTATTCCATTTTTGTTTGAAATTTTTTTTATTTTTATGGTATGTTTGGCTTTTTTTTTGTTAGAAGATAGCTTTTTTTTTTTGTTGAAAGTTAGTTTTTTTTTTTATAAGTAATTTTTTTTAACTGAAAATTTAACTTGTCCCAATTGAAAATTTCCTAATTTCTTTCAAAAATCTATTTGTTCAGTTCAACATTGATTCTTTCTTAATTTGAAATTTGAATAATCAAATTTTCGTTTAATTATCTTTTTCAGTAAAAATTATTTAAAACTCGACTCCTTCAGTTGAAGATTCTTTTTTTTTTTAGTAAAAACACTTATGCTGTTTTGTAAACTCAAAATGTTACTGTTCCATTTTTGGTTAAAAATAATTATTTTTTGACTTTGAAATTCGAATATTTTGTTAAAGCATTATATTTCTTCTTAGAAAATGATTCTTTCTATTTGAAAATTAATCTTCTTGTTTGAATATTCACCTTCGTGGTTGAAAAATGAAGTGCTCCAGTTAAATATTTATCTTTTTAGTTGAAAATTCATCTTCTTGTTTTGAAATTGAACTTTTCTGGTTGGCGGTTTTTGTCATCTTAAATTCATTTTTTCAAATGTAACTTCAACTGTTTCAATTTTTGTAAGAAAATGATATTTTGTTGTTGAAAATTAGAATATTCTTTTCAAAATTGATTTATTTTGCAATGTTTGATCTGTTATGGTAAAGGATGTTTAAAGTGAACGTCATGAATAAAAATTAACGTTTGCGTTTTGCGACGAATATAAATATTTTGTTTCTATTTGACCAAGAAAATTTAAAAACTGACCTTGAAGAACCGGGAAATGGCCGGGAATGTGAAATCGTCCGCCGAATCGCTACCCTGAAATCCAAATTCAAATATTCGATCCAAAAATCTTAATAGTTGAATAATAAATATTTAGAGACCTCAGTATTAAAATGTTTCACTTTTGAGCATTTGGAAATTTGACTGGGAAATTCTACAAATTTTTTTAAAGGTTCAAAGTCTTGAATTTGGTTTATTTTTATTATGAAGTGATTAATATTGTATAATCGGAGAATTAAAAGTGCTTGAAAGAAAAGCAATTTGAGTTTTAGAAAGATTAGATTCCAATAATTTCGGATTGGAAATTTGAAAAATGAATAATGCGTAATTAGAGAAGCGTCGGATTCAGGACAAATTTAGATGCAAACGGTCAGGGTGTTATGAATTCAAATAGAAATAATTCAAAATATCACAACTTTCAATTAAAATTCAGATAGACTTTTGAGTAACTTCAAGTAAAAACTATAAATTGGACATTATTATTATTATTATACCATTAAGCCAAATCCCTTTCGGGGTGGGCTTAACTCGTTTACGTTTTATCATGGTAAACGAGTTATTTTAGGTTATTTTTTTTTTACACTGAGCGAGTAACCAATTCGCAGCAGGAACCAATTCGCAGCAGGCGCTTTGATAATTGAATAATGTTAAGAAGGAAACTTGCAAAGAAAACTATTTTTATTTGTAAAATAAGACACTTTTGGGTTCCAATTTTAATCGTTCAGGAATTTACAATATTTCAGGTTTTAGATGCACATCACCTTCAATGCTCGATTATAAAGACAGAACAATTATCAAATTATTTACAGATTTAAACTCTTGACAATTGGACAATTGTTAATTGAAATATTTTAAAAATCTTAAATATCCAATTCCTGCACATTGTTAAAAAGTATTAGAACATGCCCAATCAAAAGCCCTAATATTTGAACTGGAACTGTTGTAATTTAGAGCATTTTATATCAAAACTTTAATTCAAATAAAAAGAAATCCTTTTTCAGTTGTATTAATGCTTGAATGTCTTGAAATAAAAATATTCAATTCTGTGAAAGCTTCAATTGTACCGTTTTGAATATTTTTCATCTGGAGATTGTCATATTCTGACAACTTGGAATTCAATTTATTTTTGAATTTGAAGTTCTATTTTCGAATACTTCAAGTTCTAAATTGTCTAGTTTCGATGGTTGGAATCTGATTTTTCACATATCAAAATCATTCTGATTGATTAACGAGTTTATTTTATTGTCTCAGGAATATCTAAATGGCAACAAGAGATCGAACGTGATTCCACAATCAGAACCAGAGAGTAAAATTCTCCATTATCTTGTCGCCAATGGCTGGATCGCTGCCAACTGATGATCTCTGCATTTATATTTCGCCTCTAAGTCAACCTCTGCGTCTTCTCTGCTAAGTCCTACCTCTAAAGTTAATCCTCGAAGGTTGCCCAATCCCGCGAATTATGGAACAGGCGAAAAACCCAAGACGAACTCAAATTTTGTCAAGTTAGAATATTCAAGTATTTTACTGTCAACCAAAGAACTAATTTAAATTTGATTGGAGGAAAGCTATTCGTTTCAAAAATTCTGTCACTTCCTTACAAATTCAACCGTAAATAAAAGTTGATTTTTGAGTTATAGAATCTATAACCAAGAAAAAAAAGATGGAATTTTACACGATTATGAAGAGGCACCGTGGGTCTATGTTAAAAAATTATAAAGAATCTTGCTTGGTGTAAAAATTAATTAACGTATTCAAATTAATTTCTTAGATCTTTTTCGAATTAAGAAGAAATCGTCCAGGAACGGCGACTGATTTTCAAAAAAATTGGATTATTTCAATCGTCATTTTTATTCTATTTTTACTTTGCTCGAAAAGTAAATTTCGCCTGTTTCAAATTCGTTATTTGTTTTTAGCACAAAGAACCAAAAGGTAGAATGCTAATTAATTAATTACAGCAATTTACTTTGGAATTTCTCAGTGCTGGAAATTTGATTTTAAACCGATATCTCGGCTTTTGTCCGAATGAGTTGTGTCAACTTGACAATTATTATACTGTAAATACGAAGAGAACTAGTACCTTCCCTAGAAATAATAGGCGTTTTTCGCTCGGAAACACAAAGTACGATTCTTATTGTGAAAAGAGATGTGTAGTGTAAATTAGTTTGTGTCGAGTGATATTTGAAAATCGTTTTTGTGTGCGAACAAGGCATTTCGACTTGTGAAACCTTCCACCTGAAAAATTATAGATTTCTACTTCATCCAGAGTAGGAATACAAAAAAAAAGTATAGATACAAAAATATTGAAAAAATATCGCTTGAATTCGGTCGGAATCCCAGAAGTATCTTTCGGAAGAGGGCCTTAATTTTCTTTCCAGATGAAAGATGTGTTAAACAATTCCGAATTTTGATTAAAATATCGGAATGCATGAATTTTATTGTATTATAGAAAACAAGCATTTTAGATCCGAAATTCTCAGACGCATCTGATATTTATTCAATTAAAAGATCCTTCGCATCCATTTGTTGAAAATTGTATTGTTCAAAAACAAATTTTTTTTTAGAAATTTTTTAAAGATTCGGACACTGGGTGTGAGGGTAGAATATATTTTCCTTTCTCACCTAAAGGTGTTGAACAGTTTAGAGATGAGCGGATCTCTATTTTTCCACTGCACTCTTAGAATTAGTACAAGATGAACGATTGTTAGTTATGAAATATTTAAAACTACAACTTCTCCCGCCCAAAAAAAAAATCCACGCTTATTAACTGTGTAAGAATATTGTAAGTAAAAGAAAAGCGATTACTTAGAAAACGAGAATGTGAAAAGACTTAGAAAAAAAGTATAAAAAGGTATCTTGGTACCAAAACGAAAAAGACGCTTTGAGTATCGCGGAATACTCTAATCTTTTTTTCCTTGTACATAATTATTATGTAATTACGGAACGGCGATATGATTTGTAAATTGCAGGGTGACTACTCAATCAGGAAACCGGAATTGTTTTCGGGTCAAAAGTCTTAAGATTTAAGTTACGTGTAATTGAAACAAAAATACTAAAACTGAGAAAAAACTGAGTTGGAGCAAGTCTGATCTTTCCTGGTAACCCTGTCGTATTCAAAAATTTGCAAAGATCACTTTCTTTTTCTAAAAAAAAAAAAAAAATGTAAAAAAATGCTCTGTTCAAACAAAATTTGCTAACCCTGTAACCATTTTTGGGAAAAGGTACAAAACATCTTTTTACAACAAAAAAAATCGAATTCTTAGTACTATGTGTACGGAGAAAATCATTCCGACTCTTTGTTATCTAAATAGCTGAGAGGAATATTTAAAAAAAGGGGAAATGACCGAGAATTTGTTTCAAGATTTGAGTCGTCACCCTAAATTATTGTTTAAGTAGTATCGGAATGCAATAGCGAACTTATTGCTCATATTTTAATAGCGAAACGGACATTATGTCCGTTTTTTGAGGGGATTTTCTTGGTAAAATCTCTTTAGGAGGAAAAGCCTTTCAAAGAGAATTAATGTCAAATCGTTTTTACTGAAGTTTTTGTATGGATGCTAGAGTGGTTTCATTTTATTTATTTAAATTGTTCCTTTGTCGATTGGTTATGCCAAAACAAAGACTCGATTAGATCTCAAAGGCGAGTAAATTATTTGATTTGACTTTGACGTGCTTGCGTACATTTCTGAAAAAAAGTATGATGCCAGAAAAATAATATCTTTGAAAAAAATATGCTAAGTTGTGATGCAATTATTATTGGAAATAATTATTATTCGATTAAAGACAGGTACATTGTGAGTAGCAGAGTCTTTTTGTTTTTTTTTTAGATGTAGTGACTTAGTCTTTGACCGTCGGCTTTTCTTTATTGTCCCTGGTCAGTAAAAATACCGTGTCTCGACCAGCAATTAACTTTTGCGCCAGCCTATTGTCTTTTTTCGTAGCACAGTATGAAATGCTTACGTGATTCAAATGTGTATTGTATCGTTACTGTGACGCATTCGTTCGAATTTTGGAAATCTTGATTTTTTCAGTCGCCAATAATATGACTGTATGCATTGAGAGGTCTATGACGCACCTATTTTCAATAGTTGGAAAAATTTACTCATAAAAACAAATTTTGTCTGAAATTCTTTTCAACATTTGAGGTAGAATAAAACTTGGTTTGTTAGACTTTGGCACGAAACGAAGCTTTTTTCTCTGTTACTGTTTTTTTGTTGGATGAGCTTTTATTTAATAACAGCTTTATACAAATAAGTTCAAGGGTATTCGCAATAATCGTTTTGCAAGTAAATTCCGGTTGAAGATTTCAAGAACGTCTTAAAAACCTCTTCAAGTTCTGGAGATTTCTGGATTTTTGCTCTGTTTCCTGCTTACTTTTCTTTAATTTTCATACACTTCGTGATAAGATTCTCAAAAATTGGTCAAACCCAATTTCCATCTGAGTTTCCATCAATATCAATGATTGAGCTCGTCGTTCGAGAAAATATAAAAGCAACAGAGTTTTGTTTTGTGGCAAGGTTTAAAAACAAAAATTTTGATGAACTACGTCCAGTGTCTTTGTGTATAACAATTGTTATGAACAAGAAAGATCAGGTATTTAAAATTCTGCGCAGGATACTTATACTGTCTACAGATAATTGAATAAGATGACTCGTCATTCGAGAAAATATAAGAGAGTCAACAATTTCCTTTTGAGTCAAAGATTATTTTAAAAAGTTGTAAAATAAATTCCTATAATTTTTTTATTCATAGCAATTGTTATACACAATTTAGAAAAAGATATTATTAACAATTCATCAAGCAGTTTTTATTTGATTAGAATATTTTTCTTTTTTCCTTTCAAGAGCGCTGAAATAGACAATGTACAAATATTAAAGTAATATCCGAGATATAACTTTAAAAATTTTTCGATTTTGTTGAAAAATTGATTTTGTATAATTCAATGCATGCAGAGTTATTAGTGGTGACTGTATTATTAATAAGATTGCGGATATAAATATAGACATGTATATAAATATTATATATTTTCAAAGGATCAAGACTGCTGAAGTTTAGTGTTTTCCCATCGAAGTACATAATATGCCGTTGGTATTTCGTTCGTGGAGGGCAGAGGAAAATAAAATTAATTGCAAATTGAATTATCTGAATTTTTATTTTTCGTGCAATCTTTTGTAGAATTCTAAAAAAAACAGGAAGTGGGTTCTAATTATGTGTCTATAGTTTAAAAAATGTCAATCTTTGAAAATCGAACATTGCAGGTTCCACATTTGAAGGACTTCAAATACCAAGTTATTGAATCTCAAACGCTTCGAGTTCCTGAATACTGAGTTTCGAAATAATTTATTAATATTGGACGATTCTTGAATATTTGCAGAATTTCGAATTGGATTCCTCAAAATCTAAGATAGATGTTTCCATATTTAATTTTTCTACTCAGAACACTTTTCGAGTACTGTGCAGTTTAACTGAAATTACAATCAAAAGACATTTTTCAAACGCAAAAAGGTTCTAGGGTTGACACAAAACTAACTGTACGTTGTTATGTATAACAATCTACAAGTTAATGCGCCTAAATTCATGATTATGTTCAATTATGTTGGCATCTGATCCTAGACTATAAATCCTACCGAAAAAATACGAGAAATGACCGCTTTCTTTTTATGAGTCAGAAAGATATCTCATTATTTGATTTAAAAAAATGTAACGCTCCTTGAATATAATTCTCAAAATATTTAAATATTATACGTCATGAGAGGAAGAATTTCTTCTTTTTTCATAATAAGAAAAGCGTTTTGCAAATTTGTTCAGGGTTGCCACAATTTCTGGAAATCAGGGAAATATGGACATTTTTTGGTCATGGAAAATTCAGGGAAATTACATCTATATCAGGGAAAAAGAGTCCGCCAAAATTTTTTAGGTTAAATCTACGCTGTAGAGACATTTTTTTGGAGACCCTTTAAATCTTGTAAAAGAAAAATTATTATACTGGCATTTGGTTCTATACTTTTCATTTCCAATTAATCGATTCCCACAAAAATCAATATTTAAAAAAATAAATATACATCTATAGTCAATAATTGATGTTAAAACGTTTTGTCCTGGGCTCCATAAAAAGTTCATTGATTAGACGCTGAAAAATTTTTTAAATTATTCTAAAAATAAATTATTTTACATAATATCGAATAATTATAAGCAATGTATAAACATATATCGTATATTGTAAGAAATTCATAAGATTTTCATGCAGTTTTAGGGTCGTATGTTTGTAAACCTAAATCTCAGAAATATGTAAAATTCATGTTTTGCATGGAAAATGTATGGGAAAAAAATCAGGGAAATTTTTCTGAAATCATGGAAAAATCAGGGAAATTTTCCGTGGGTCAATTGTGGCAACCCTGTTGTTGCTTTGTGAGATTTTTATAACTGACTCAAATTTGATAATCGAATTCATGATAGCCCGCAAACCTACAGAAAGAATAATTATCTTCATGTTTTCAAAAAAATGTGTTTATCACGTTTGATTTGCTATTCCTTATTTATCTGCCTTGGGACAGGTAATTTCAGACAATCATTATAGTTTTGATTTTAGGTCAGGTAGTTTCAGTGGAGAAGTATAATTTCACTTGGAACAGGGAATTTTTTATATGGAACGTGAACTTTTTAAACTAATTATAATTCGGATTTAGAAGAGAGGAATTTAAAAAATCGTTCCTCGAATCCAAAATTCGTCGCGATTTTACAGTTCCCTCTTCCTAATTTCAAATAAATAAAGCACTTCAAGCAGTCTTTCTGGTAGAAGTAGTATTCCATGGAAGGAATATCCCTGAATTATTTTAGAAAGCTTGTTTACATTGTTCATAGCAAATTCATCCTTTTTGTGTTGAAAAATCAACTACTTGTTTGGAATTTAAACTTGTTTTTGGAAAATCAACTTTTCTTGTTAAAGTTGCATTATTTCGATTGGTGAAAAATTCAAGTATTAAGTTGAACATTGATTTTTGAATTTGAAAATTAAACTATTTCTTTGGGAATGAACTTTGTGGAAAATTTGCCTTTTCTGTAGGAAAAATAATCTTTATGGTGAAAAATTCATCTTTTTGCTCAAAATACATCTATTCATTTGAACATTCATCATTTAACCTGAAAATTTATCAGTTTGGTTGAGCATCAATTACTTCAACTGAAAATTCAACTATTCCATTTTTAGTGAAAAATTGATCTTTCCGAGTTAAAAATTCGACATTTCGGTAAAAACTCGTCTTTTTGAATTAAAAATTCAATTATCTTGTTGAAACTTCATCTTTTTCTTCGGAAGTTGAAATTCTTCAAAAATTCTTCTTCACGCTTAACAATTCAAGTTATACAGTTAAACATGTCTCATTTAAGTCGAACATTTATCTCGTTGAAAATTCTTATGTTTGGTTTAAGATTAATTTTTCAAGCCAAAAATGTCAGTATTCCGTTTTTGTTTGGAAATTATTATTTTTATGGTTCGAATTTTAACTATTCTGTTAAAAAATTGTATTTTTTGGTTGAAAATAATTGTTTGTCAAAAATTGAACTATTCTAGTTGAATGTTTATCATTTCAGTTGAACATTCATCTTTCTGGTTTAAAATTCAACAACTTCATTTAACAATTTACAATTTCATTTGATTCTTCTTCATTTTGTTCATGGATGTAATAATTTGTTTGACAGCTGCTTGCTTGTTTGTTGAAAGTAATAGTGTTTGTTGTCAGTAATTTTTCCAGCTGAAAATTGAACTTATTCCAATTGGAAATTCCATAGTTTCTTTTGAAAATCTATTTGTTTATTTAAACACTTTCTCAATTCAAGATTCGATTATTGAAATTTTCATTTAATAATCTTTTTCAGTATAAGCCGATTTATCTGTTTGAAAACTCAACTCCTTCTGTTAAAGATTCATTTTGTTTAGTATGAAACACTTATGCTCGGTTTAAAATTGGGTTTTTTAAACTAAAAATGTTACTGTTCCGTTTTAAGTTGAAATTTTTATTTTATTTTTTTTTATTTTAAAATTCGGCTACTTTGTTAAAACTTTATATTTTTTCTTAGAAAATGATTCTTCCTATTTGGAAACGAATTTTCATGTTTGAATATTCACCTTCATGGTTAGAAATTGAAGTGCTCCAGTTAAATATTTATCTTTTTAGTTGTATTAAATATTTTGTTGGAAATCTGTTCTTTTTTGTTATCGTAAATTGATTTTTTTAATTGTGAGTTTATTTGTTAATTGTTGAAAATTTGATTATTCTTTTCAAAATTTATTTATTCTGCAATTTGTTGTCTTAAAGGATGTTTAGATTGAACGTCATGAATAAAAATAAATGTTTGCGTTTTGCGACAAATATAAATATGTTACTCCTAGTTGACCGGGAAAATTGAAAAACATGACCGGAAAGAACCGGGAATATGAAATGGTCCGCCGAATCGCCACCCTGTGTTATTTTAAAACAGTTCGATTTATTTCTCGAAGTTTAGAAGTACATAAGTGTAAAATAGAATATTATTCAATTGATAATTTTATAATCAATTTGATTACTAACAATAATCTTGACGTGTTTGCAGCTTTCTGTGAACACCTTGAAGTTGGTTCGCAGAGATTCAAGTATTACGTAAGCATAATTTCCTCAATTTTTGCCCCCTCCCCTCCCTGTAAGCATATTTTAGCATAAGTATCTTTGAGAACACCCCCTCCCACCACCTCTTCAGAATGCTTACGAACTACTTGAATGGCTTTAAACTAATTGTTAATAAAAATAATATGCAATTGACGACCTATGAACCTATTGACCTTTTGACTGATGATATTAGTTTGAAAAAGAATAATTAAATTGTTAAAGTATACTAAAATTAGTTATGGTTTGTTTATTTCAAGCACAAGTCATAATTTTATAGTTGGAAGAATAATTGAACTAATGCTTGTTTATATAACTAATTTGAATCCGGAATTACCAACTTTTTATGGTTTTAAACTGAAATTAGAACAATATTTTAGGATTCAAAATTTTGAACTAAAAACATGAACAAAGAATTTTTTGAAGGTTACTTTATGTGGAAAGCCAAAAAGGAAGGCTGATAAAGGAAAGAGCGCAAGAGGGAACACTGAAGACCAGCGGAGGGCGACCCCCACCACCTACAGCTTGCTTACAGCTCGACTGCTCCCCTGACACTCTCATATGCGCGCTCACGACACACTCTTTTTCCCATACACACGCACACTTATTCAGACGACAGCTCTATCATTCCAGCAAAGCAACTAGCCCGCGCGAACGTCCCAGTAAAAATTCTACACGAATCTTTCTTCCTACTTGTAAATTTGTAATTGGAATTGCAATGCTTCTCTCGTACTGTAGCACGCGTATAATATTGCTTGTGTAATAATGATAAAAATAATACAAGTTTTTATTGCAGACATTTGAACAATACGGAAACCAGATTTCGTGGCCTTCAAGATGTGACTTGAATATTATAACCTTCTCTCTGATTAGTCGTATAGTATGCACTGCGAATTAATAATATACAAAATCCAAATTCTGCAAATTAAAGATGAAGTGCTTATAATTAAATTTATATGTTCAGCTCTAATGATCTTGATTTTTTATTAATGAGACTTCGATCCAAATTTCGAATCGCCTTATTAGTCAGATTGTCACTTGAGATGGTCAGAGAGGAATCAAGTTTAGTAATGGGTAATACTTTCTCTCGGGCTTGCGCAATGAGCAATCCTCATGAACGTGAACAAATTTGCACAGTTAAATGCAAGCACCCTTTGCACCTGCATTCAATGAGGTCCAGGTCATCCAGATCACTTTGCTCACCTTTTTATTCACTCGGACACTTCGTAAGGATAAATCACTTGCTCCGTGACTGAGAAATTGAAATGAAATGATACCATAAAGTCAGTCAGAGGCTCATTTGTTACTTGACAATGAATTTCATTTTATTTTTAAGTCCGCTTTTATGGGTTTAAGGCCATGTTAAACTTACCCGATTCCTACCTAACCGACATCTTTTTTTTGCAACAACTCACGTCTACACCGAAATAGATATCGAGTTAATATTTTGAGAAAAGACTTAGAGAACAATGAACTACGTTTGTATATAACGTTTTGTTCAAAATTTTCAAAAAAAAAATTTTTTGTGAATTTTTTTTTTTTTTCAAATTTTGAACCAAATGTTGTATACAAGCGTAGTTTATTATATTCTAAGGCTTTCCCCAAAAAATCAACTCGATATCTATTTCAGTGCGGACGTGAGTTGTTGCAAAAAAAATCGATAATTTGGGTCACGTGACCCATGTTTAACATGGCCTTGAGGGCAAATGGTAGTCAGTCTATGACGTAGTCAAAATGTGAACTTTCAGTTTGTTCTGTTCCGGCTGCTTATTTTCGAAGTAGGGGAAAGTTTCCTACAGTAGATAGCTTCAATACAATGGATTTTTTTAAGTAAAACCAAAATGCCAAAAGTAGATTCAATTTACAGATTTCGTATGATTACTTATGACAAAAATGCATCTGAAAACAGAATTTCATGCTCTTATCAATTGAAATAACCATAATGTAGTTTTCAATAAGATAATCCAACTTTATCGCGAGGGGCTATCCAGTCTCGAATAAAATTTAGGCTAGTAAAGGATTTCAAATGATATTTGTGTTTAAAATGGTTAAAGTTTGTTAGGTCCGCTTAAATCAAAACACTGATGAGTCACACAAGATTCGAACGCCGCCCAGATTCTCGTTCTTATTGCCTCTTATGCATGCTTATTTGGCGTTATTCTAACTATACCGTGCTACTCAGTAAGGTATATAGGGATTTCCTTGCTTAAATCTGCTCTCTAGCTTACTGATTCTTATCGAATCTTATTTTTCTTTATTTCTCACTATCTTGCGTTACATATAAGAGGTTTAAGAAGATTTTAAGCCTAAAATTAGTTAAATTCGAGAGTGAATAGCCCCTCGCTTTATCGTGTACTTCAGCAATTTTTTCAAAATAAAAAAATATTTTCAGAGTAATTTCGCTTGAGGGCAAATGGTATTCTATGACGTAATCAAAATCTGACCTTGAAGTGCATTTTTTCTCCGCCTTTTTTTCCAAAGTAAATAATATTTTGGATTGCAACTTCGAGAGATTGAGGAAAACTGGTCTCTTCGCGTTTGTATTTTTTGACGGGAAATCCGTTTTTTACCAATTTGGCATGTGAACATTTTGAGCATTTTTTTGGACTTTTTTTTCCAAGACTCAGAATATTAAGCACGGTTTCTCGTAGAAGGTAAAAAGTAGAACAATTTATCCTTATGATTTTTTTTCGGATGAAAACAAAATTGTCAGAGTTGTGGCATTTTCAAAATTCAAAAATATAAAAGAAAACGAGAATTTTCAGCCAAATAACGCGTGTTCGAAAAGAAAGTCAGAGAGCAAAAATGTTTCTTCTTGGGAGCCCTACAAGATTGTGAATACAATTTTTAAAATTTTTTCAAAAAATCGAAAATTCCATTTTTGATTGCACAAAAAATAATGCAAAATAATCTGCGAACTCGATAACTTTCGAAAGAATGATCATATTCGATCTTGCTTTTGCACCCATTTTAAGGGACCAAAAAGACAAGTCGAGTTCGTTAACCAGCTATTTCGGATGAAAAATTAAAGAGGGGGGCATTTTAAAAATTTGTTAGAATTTTTTTTGCCAAGACTCAAAAATTGTAAGTACGGTTTCTTGTAGTAGGTAAAAAGTGAAACAATTTATCCTCATGATTTTTTTTGATAAAACAAAATTGTCAGAGTTGTGACAGTTTCAAAATTCGAGAACATAAACGAAAATGGGCATCTTCGCAAACAACGCAAGATATGAAAAAAAGTTTGGAGAAAAAAAATGTTTCTTTTCGGGAGCCCTCTAGGATGATCTTTACAACTTTCCTAATTTTCTCAAAAAATCGAAAGTTCAAATTTTGATCGCACAAAAAATAGTGAAAAATAGAAAGATTCATTTTTGAGTCAAACTATTTGAGGTACGGGAAAATGTGAATGAATTCAAATTGTGCACCAAAGAAAGATCTACAAATTCAGTAGAATTAACTTTTTGATAGGACAAGTAGTTTTTGCTTCATTTATAAGATCATATAAAAAATGAAAAAAATGAACTTTTGGACAATTGACACAAGCTTAGGAAAAATCAAATAGACGCAAATTGTTTACCAGGAAAATAACTTTAAGTGTGTTACCAACTTCTTTAAGAGGATATGTATTTCTCATTTCAATCAAGGAAGATAACTATAAAAATGAAATAATAAAATTTTTGAAAAGAAAAGTTGTTCATCGAATTTCCAGGAAAAATAAACAACATGTGGGACAAATTAGGCAAAAAAACTGCTTCACCGTTTTGGACAAACTTTGATTGAGTGCGCAGCACGAGACACGCGATGAGAATGTATTCGTTAAAGCAGGAGAAGTTTTAACAAAAGAGAATCCACATTCATCAACTTAAAGTAGCCGACATTTCGCTTTCTGCTCATAAATTTTATTTTATTTAAATTCGATTTATATTTCGTTAGAATAAAATTGAGTATATAAATTTTACTATATTAATTCAAATTTTTTTTTAAATTTTAAATAAATCTTTAATACAACTGTAGGGAGATACAAAGGCCGAGCGCGTAGCGCAAGGTAAATTCATAGCCGAGCGCGGAACGCGAGGTGACACTACCTTCGAGCGCGAAGCGCGATATCCAAAAGTCGCGCGCCCTACAGATTTTTTAAAATTGAAATAGCATATGTTTCAAAGAAATATACCTAATTCTGACTTGAAACTGAGAATTTCCGCAAAGTATTACAATTTGTGTTACTTTATTTGCACTTATTAATGCAACAATATTTATTATTTAGACTTTGGAACAGTGAATTCTCGTGGAGAATGATAATTTCTACTGAAACAGGTATACTTTCCATTAGAAAATAAAAAACTTATTCAGAAAAACTTTTTTCAAAGAACTTTTCTCTCTGCAAATTTTTTTCCCCCAAAATTATAATTTTTACTATTGAACAAATTGTCTTTCTACATTCGATTGATTTCTCTCCTAGAGAAAAATTTTGTATTTAATAGAAGAAAAAATAACTTATAATTATCTAAAATTTTGTACTGCGAATCAATGAATTAATTAGGTTTCGCTCAATTTTCTTGTATGCATGAAATCTTTTGTTATGTATCAATCGTTTATAAAATATGATAAAATAGATTTTTGCAATAATTTGCAATCAATCAAATTTACAAAGTACATCAGTAAAGTCGAGAGACAAATTATATTTTCGGATTTTTTACAAATGTTGCTGAATATTATTTTTTATCATAATTTCATGAGTTGGTAGATAATTCAAAATACAATAATACTTCGAAAAAACTTCTTTCTATGAAGGCGAGAGGGATATTTGAAAGAATAATTTCAATTATATGATCTAATAATTAATTCTTTTTTACCAAAAAAAAAAAAAATAACGAAATTGTTGGTTTTCCAATAAAAAAAAAAGATAAGAAAAACGGAACATTTTTAGCCGAAAAAATTAGTTTTCAATAAATTAAAACTACTTCCCGATGAAAAAGTTTGGTTTTAAATCAAAGAAATAAATTTTACACTCAAGTAATAAATCTTCAAACGAACAGAACCTAATTCTTAACCAAGCAGTTGAATTTGCCACAAAAAGATGAATTCTTAACGAAAAATGTAATAGTTTATATTCCGACAAGAAGAAATTTCAATCTTGAATCCAAGACAGTTCAATTAAGATCAAAAAGGGACGCATTTTTAAACGTATAGTTTAATCCCTAATTCAAACAGATTGGAAATTTAACTGCTTGGTAGAAAATTAAACTAATTTGTTCAAAATTAATTTTGGTCCGTTTGAAGTTGAAAACAAACTTTTTTATAGAAGATTTATCATTCGAGTAAAAACTCACATATTTGGTTAGGAATTTAACTGTTTGATTGAGGATTTGTTTAAATTTTGAGTTTAAAGTCTGATGATATTGAAAGGAATTCCAATGCTTGGTTGAAAATTCACTTTTTTGGTTAAAGATTCATCATTCGAGTTAAAAATTCTAATTTTTGGTAAAAAATTTGACTACTTTTTTGCGGATTTGTTCTTGTCTGCGTTCCAACTTTAAATACTTTGGTTTAAAAATTAGTCAATCAATCATTCAATTAATAATTGGTTTGAAAATTTTTATCCTCGGTTAAAAATTCTATCTCTGTGGTTGAAAATTCAACCGTTTAGTCAACAATTCGCCTTTGAACTTTAACTATTTTAGTAGATAAATCAACTTTTTGACTGTAAGTTAAATTGTTCCTGCAGAAAATTCAACTTCTTGGTTGGAAATGTACTTTTTTGGTTCAAGATTCGTCATATCAGTGAAAAATTATAAATTTTTTTCGAAAGTTCGTAGAAGTTACTTTGTTAACACAGAAGTGCAGTCAAGATGACTTTGTAAAATATGCGTCACTATCTTTTTTTATTTTATGCGAGAGTATTTCTGAAGAATAAAAGGTAATTTGAATATATTTGTAAAATTTAGTTACTAAATTCTATGAGTATATATTCGAAGTAAGTCATTCTTCGTTGTAGATGAAGATTTTGCATCCGGAGAACTTGATTCCGAGGTTATTCAATGTTCAATTTAACCTTGCTTGTTTTAAATTATCACTCCTTTTTCAAATAATTCATGAGTCGCGGTTAGTTGGAAATGGCGTTCAAGTATTTTTACGCGGGCAGAATCTCGAGTAAAAGCAAAAGTTGGAGCTAACAAGGAAGAAAAAAAGTTAGAATGAAGCGAGTTATGCAGATTTTTATTCGCTATTTGCATGGACAATAAGGCAAAATAAAAAAAAGTTCAAAGTCTAAGAGTGTGATTTGAGGAAATTCAACGTTTCTATTCAAGATTCATTAATGTTGTCCATCAAACATCATGATTGATAATAGTTAAAAGCGGTCCTGTGTCAAAGAGTGATAGGCAATCTTTTTGCCATACAAACCCTGAGATTGTTTTTTTGCTCCACACTATAACGGGACACTCCGGCTTATTGTAATCAATTTTTTCAATGGTTCTCTGATCCACCTTAAGAGAAATCTAGAATTGCCAGAAAATTTCTAGTGTTCAGTAATTGAAAACATTATTTTTAATCGATAATATTCATATACTGATAATACAATTATTTTGTATTTTGATCGCTGACAATTTTCTTAACCACGGCAAATACATTTTCCATCTTATTATTATTTATTGAATTTTTTTTATATCGCGCACAGTATTGAAAAAATCATTGTTTTCGTAACTTAAAAACAAAAACTGTTGAAAAAACATTCACCGATCCAAATTTATGTACTGGAATCTTTTATTTTTTAGCTTTTCGCTTTTAAAATGTAATCTTAATCCTTAATATTGTCTTTCTTTCTTCAAGTTACAAGAGCAATACTCTTTTTTTAATGCTGTGAACATTTGAAAAAAAATTACTGGAATGTATGATAATAATAATTATCATTCTAATGATTCTAATAATAATAATAATTATTATCATTATAAATTAAATTCAAAATTTTAACATCTTGACTTCATCAGGCACTTGACTCAGTCGGTGGCTGGTGAATAAACACCGGGTGATATAAACCGAGATCAATTTTTGACGAAAAAAAAAAAAATCTGCTCGCTGCGCGGGCACATTCTCATTGCACGCTGCGCGCGCGGCTCGCTTCGCTCGCAAGTTTGAGCGCGCCTGGGGCGCGCGACTTTCGGATCTCGTGCTTCGCGCTCGATGGTAAAATCACCTCGCGCTCCGCACTCGGCCTTTGTACCTCCCTACAGTTGTATGAAAAGCTTGTGAAACTCAAAAGCAAAATTTCGACTACTTTAATTTGATGAGTGTGAATTATCTTTTGTTAAAGCTTCTCCGGCTTTAACGAATACATTCTCATCGCG